>JZLH01S0257947.1:406-28620 GCA_001188425.1 Eucidaris tribuloides | reverse complement strand
AACTACAAAAGCCACCTGACAAAGCTCAAGTGCAAGATCTCTTCAAGAGGTGCCTTAATCAGACGACTGGCCAGTACAAACTGGGGTGCTTCCTTCCGCACTTTGAGAACTTCTGTTATGGCCCTTGCATTATCAGCAGCAGAGTACTGTGCACCGGTATGGACACAGAGTGCTCACACTCACCGCGTAGACGTGCCCATTCATGACACTTTGAGACTCGTCTCGGGTTGTATCCGTTCCACTCAGTTACGTCAACTCCCATTCCTATCTGGGATTCAACCTCCCCAGGTCCGCCGAGATAACATCTGTAGACGGTTGTACAAAAAAGCTTCTCAGCCAAATCATCTCCTACATGATGTGCTCTTTGAGAAAGAAGCACCACAAAGGCTGAGCTCAAGGAAGCCCCTGCGCCCATTCTTGGAGAACCTGGCGGCAGTAGGCTCCACACCATTGGATGTCCCTGAGAGGCTCAAGCCATTCATAGATTCCTGGTCATCTCATCCCCCTGGCAGCAACCTACCCAGAAAGCCTTCGGTGCAGTTGAATAGACTTCGTTCAGGTGCTGGCCGTTATGCCGCAAACATGAAAAAATGGGGCATCTCAGATTCTGACCTATGCCCGTGTGGTGAAATCCAGACCCACGAACATGTTGTCAATGAATGTAGAGTAACTGGTCCCCCTTGCCCACTGACAGAGATTGACAACCCCCAACTAGTGACCTACCTGACTAACTGCCAGTTTTGAAGTTGTAGTTGACATACGAAATAATAATAATATAATCGATTTTGAACGTTAGGAGATCAAACTTTGGTCATCACATTAATTGTTTCAATCCATTGATCTAAGAAACAGTTGACATCATTTAAGAGAGACAAGAAAAGGACATAACAAAAGTGGACAAAACTTACCACCGTCCGATTTGGAGCCTCCACACTGGCATCATTGGGCAGTGGTTCAAGTAGGTGATGATCATAGTATTGTTTGCGATTGGCCCGGTCATATCGGTACAGCTGATTGAGCGCTTGTTTTGCCTATGGACAATGAAGGTGGATTCGTTTTGTTTATGACACATACTGGTAAAAGACATTTGAAGTAAAAAGAAGCATGAAAAACAGCAGTATCAGGAGCAATCCAAAGCTGTCCAAGTACTTGATAGTCTGAATTATCTACAGTTATACACCAAATTCCAAAATTGAATGATATGTATTCCTATCTAATAAAACCTGGCACAACTCACAGTTTACAGAAACTGGTTTAAAGAAACAAACACCCACTGTAAACTAAATAAAATCAAAACTTGGAACTGCCATAACCTTCTTTCAATTCCAACAATTTTTGTTAAAAGTGTCCCCTACCAGAAACTTGCAGGTATCTGAATTTTGATATCTGCGACCAAGTATCTGGTTTTGCTAGATTTGGTCACATGATTTATTCATACTAGGTTATACCTTGAATTTTTGATAGAAAAGAAAGCAAGCAATGTTACGATAGCATATGACCACTAAATGATGAAAACTAAAAACTATAAAAAAAATATTGCTACATCACCACACTTCTGTAAGTGTCTGCAATTCTTACTCAGCAATTCTAGCAGCCAGTTATACTTTCATTCTGGGCTTCAAGGAAAATAGCACTCCTAACATTTCTTCAGACTGATTTGTTTTGGTGTTGTCGGTGAATATTCGCAAACTATGTGCAATTCCAGCTCAGCAATAATCTTACAGGGAATAATACTTTCATTCAGGGTTTTGTGGAAAATAGAACTCTCAGCATGTCTTCAGAGTGATTAGTTTTGGCATCGTCAGGAAGTATTTTATAACTATAATGTACTCACCACGGCAGGCATTTTGACTACCATGAGTTGTAATGCCGTGAGTCCAGTTCGATCTACGTCAGATGCATGGGCGCCCAATTCTAACAACATATGCGCAGTCTCACTTCGATCTGTTCAGACAAAAACAAAACAATAACAAACAAATAAAAAACTACACTTGAAAGAACCAAAAAAAAAATATTAAGCAAACATGGAACGAATGTGCCTGTTTCTTTCAATCATCAAAAGAATAACAGATGTAAGTTAATTATTTCACTTCAAAGCAGTAACAAGTGTCTTTTTCTGATTTTTTTATTCAGTTTCCGCGGGGGGGGGGGGGGTTCTCTGTCATTTTCTAAATGTGATTTGGAAAAGGTTAACTCTTAATGCGCCAAAGTTGCAAATATGCATGACACAATACACATGATGTCCATAGAGCTGGATTTTTTTTAAAGGCAGAGGATCTCTTTTTCACGCCTAAAATTCAACATTGAGCAAAAGCACTCCTCTGGTATAGAGAAGAATAAGAACCTTTACAAAAGTGTAGGAGCTAGAAATGCAGTTTCAGTGGAATCATAGTAAATGCTTTACTTGGATTTGTTTTGTGGCATACAGTTCCACAAATTTTACAAGTGGTACTAGTCTATTTTTAGACAGTGCATGTACATGTAGGTCCCTTTTACCTCCATGGTGTAATACACATTAAGTACTGTACACGCAGATGACCTTGCATTCCTTTCACATTGTGTCTGATGCATTCCAACACAACGTCTGGTACATGTATTACTGGTATTATGTAAGAACTGTATTCAGCCCGATATACCCACAGACCTATACTATAAGTCCATGAAATATAGTGAGATTTGGAACAGTGTGCCTAGAACATACACTACACAACTATTGGTTTCTTGTGCATTCTTTAAAATCTAGGTGATTTCTGATCTTCAGATTTCACAGGCAAGTACTTTTCAAATATCATAAGGGCATGAATAATGTTTTGCTATAATATGGGAGGGTTGCAAATGAGATCTCCTACCTTTAATTGTCTTGAAACTAGATGTCATTGAATAAAACAGGAATTGGCAGTTCACCCTTCAAGAGTTTCATAATGAAGAGCTGAACATGACAACAGAACCAAACTCCTCTACATAGCCAAGTTACATTGGCAGTGTCAATTGCCTGATCTTTATTATTAATTATTTCTTTTTTTGGAGGGGGGGGGAGGGGGGGTTGAGTGGTTAATGTTCCGCAGTTTACGTATCAGTTGCTATGCTCAAGCAAAATTTGCCAAGTCTTTGCAGCTATAGTGTTATTAATCCACTTTGACGCACAAGAGCATGTATACACAGATGAACCAAGATGGACGAGTGCTAGACGTTATTCAACTATCCCCCCACCCGAATACAAAGGTGTTGAAAAAAAATCATCATAATGAAATTTAGTACGACTGCAGAATTGTGGTGCTGCCCCTTCACCTTTTAACTGCTTTGTGCTATTGATCTGCAAGTTTTCCTTCAGACCTAATGTTGTTTTATAAATTTATTATTCCATCTTTACTTTTTATTCATTTATTATTTATTTTTTATTATTCATTGTATTTATTTATTTTATTTATTTGATTCTATTTTTTTTTTTTTTTTTTTTTTTGGGCGGGGGGGGGGGCTTGCAGCATTGATTTGCATCATAGAACACCCCCTTTAAATATTCCTGGGTATGTCTATGAATGTATTTGTATACAAGCATAAAATACTAAAGGCAGTGGATCTCATTTGCAAACATCCACGCAGACCAGGAAAAGATAACCCATGCCCCTAGGCTATTGATGAAGGGCATGTCTGTGAAATCTGGGGGTCATTGATTGCCTAGAATTTGAAAAATGCAACAGAAAAATGATAGTCGTTTATTCTATGGTAGGAATTTTTTTCTTGCGAGAAAAAATTTAAATCTGAGTCTAACGGTCACTGTAATTCCACTAAAACTGAGTTTCTAGCTTCTATATTTTGCTAAAGGTTCCCAGATGGCATTTTCTTCTAAATGCCATTGTATTTACACCATGTTAATTTTTAGGCATGCAAAAGAGATCCCCTGCCTTTAAATGTCGTACCTAACTCAGCAGCAACTTGCAGTGGTGTTCTGCCTTTGTAATCTCGGTGGTGTATCTTGGCCCCTTTCTTGATGAGCAGCTGGAGGGCATTGTTAGCATCATTCCTGGCAGCATAGTGGAGGGGAGACTGGTTCTCTCCGTCTGTCTGTGCTTCCAAATCAGCTGAATGATAACAAGATATCGTAGGACAAATAAAAATGAAATAAGTCATAGTTAGTCATTGCTACATGTAGCCTTCTCTTAACGTGATTCAACTTCAATTCTTTTAACTTGATGTTTTACGGGATTAACTGCATTTCATTGGCTGATAGGCAGTCATACTTCTTTTCAACAGGATACTGGCCACTAAAGCTGTTTGAAGTACGAAATGAAATTCATTACGATACGAGAGAAACATACTTTGGGACGAAACCGTGAGTGCAAGGAAACAAAGGTATAATATCACATAAGCTACATGAATGTACCTGTCACCAAAAGAGTACTAAATTGCTCTTAAATTGATAGTACATGTACCACATTCATACACCTATTAGTCTTAACACTACCAGGACCACAGAGATAAGAATTTTGCAAAGCTAATAAGAATGTTTCCACATCTTGGTTACAAAACAAAACAACATAATTTTCTCAGTATTTGCCTTGTAGGTGTGCAGAATAACACCATGAGATTTCTTATGAAATGTGTGGCTCTGAAGAGAGATTCACTTGACATTTCGAAGTAATTACTCATGTCATCATCAGGAGAAAAAAATAAAATTCTACCTTCTCTTTGATATTAACACTTTGGGTGCTATCGGCGCACCAGCTTACACACGTAGAGCATCAATGAGGTACTATCGGCGAACCGGTTCGCCGAGAATACAATCGGTTTCATACCTTTGAATTTGACTTACAAACGTCACTGAAGTTCCTACCAATGATATTTATCGTAAAATGAAGGCACATTGAACCAACTAAACGAGTTAAAATGTCTTGTCTCGATAGTACTTCCATTTTCACAGAAAATCATACATTTTGGAAAAGTTATACATTGAACTCAAAAACAATACAGTCCCTGGTTGACACACCTGGATCTTTAGCCCAGCACCCACAGTGTTAATCAGCAAATGAAAGTGACTGCTTTTCCACGAGATAGCTGAAGGGTTAAGCTGTTATTTATTTCTAAACCCCTTGAAGTAGACAATACCTACCTCCTCTATCCAGGAGAACGTTAATCATTTCTGGGAAGTCGACAGCAGCCGCCACATGGAGAGGGGTCCTACCGTAGGAATCACTCTGGTTGACGTTAGCACCCTTGGCGATCAGGAATGTAGCAACATCTGGCTCCCATGTCCTGGCAACCTTTAAAAATAATGGCCATTACACAAGTTAAGTTTAATATCAAGTTGGGCTTATGATCTCAACATTCTTAGTGTTCCTCTTTACTTTAACTCTTAACATGCTGAAGTCACAGATCTGCACCAAATAATACACATTAACTCCACAGAGGTTTAAATCCCCTGGCATGTTTAGAGTTAATCAATATAACAGCAAAACCTATCTAAACTAACTGGATGTTACAAGGAAAAGATGTTTAATATACATGTATATCTAAAAGCTATTATTATTTCATAACTTAAATGTATTTGTTTGATTGTTTTTAGTTTTGTTCATTGGTGTTTGTATTTTTATCCGAACATGAACCCCTTTGAAAATCAGCTTTTTGCTGTATGGGTTATCCACCTATATCTATCATACTATGAATGGAAATGAATATATTGAATAAATAAAATAAACAAATATATCAGCAAGCTAATGATGACACAGTTTGTTTTAATGATGCAATTTACAACTTTTCACCTTGTGTTTTACCTCACCAATAACACATGGGATTTTACATCAAAAGAACACCAAAGAACATAGAACATGACCTATCAGAATACGAAAAACGTAAGTACTCAAACACTTACGGATACTACCTGGGATTTATTCAACATACCTCATGTAATGCTGTCTGGCCAAACTTATCCGTACAGTTGATGTTTGCACCTTGGCTGAGGATGAGCTCCAAGTATTCTAGATTGATGACTACGTTAGGATCCTCCGATGCAGCCAGGTGACCGAAGTAACCAATCAACTCGGCATTCGCGACGTTCGGGCTGAGCGGTTCAGCAGAGATGCTTGCATCGATCCCACGAACTATGTTGGTTTTTTTGACAGCTGTTTGTTTGAATGTGAAATAAAAAAAACAACACAGACGTATAACAATCAGGATTACAGTAAGAATGCTCATCTAAATTACTTAACTTAGCCAGTTCTCCACTCTATTACAAAAATGTTTACTTTTCAAATTGATGGCATTTTTTTTTTGCTTTTCGTTGACCTTATTTCTTTCCTACAGTTACAGTTATAATAACACAGGACTTTCATGTGTGAAATTATGACTACTGTTTGATGCAGATTTAATTATACTGTGCTTAACGTAGCAGAGGATTTAAACCTCTATGATCTTTATGTGTATTATCTGGTTCAGATCTGTGACTTCGGCACATTAAGAGTTAAAATGTACCCTTCATGGCATGCAGAAAAAAAATGAATTTGTATCAATTTGCATTCATCATGTGCAAAGGGTGCTGAATTTACTTTGTTATTTAAATACACATGTGTCACTTTTTGTCAAAGATCCAATCAAAGCATTCTGCAATAAGAGTGTGACAACATTAATCTTGTGTAAAGGACAGTATGCCAGTATGAAAGTGTGCTGTGTCCAAGATGAATTCCCCAAGTTTTCATCATAAGTGCACATATTTAAGTGATCTACATGTGAAGAAATCTCAAATCATTTGCGTACACAGTAGAATAACACTCGCAAGTATACACACATGTGGAATATGTTTAATCAAATCAATGAAACAATCTAAATTTGTTCCAAACACTGTCGGTGCATCTAAAAAAACAAACATGGCTCAAAATTTGAGGTTTATCATCACGGCCAACACAACTCTGTTTTGTGTGTGCATGGGTATGCGCTCTACAGTCCGCACTCGCCATCCAATTAATGTATTTGCAAAGCTTCAATGTTACATGGGTAGCAAGACAAGTTGATGAATAAGCATAAGCCTATGTGAGCTCTGACCAGTTACAGTAATCCAGTTTAAGCAGTCTTCTTAAATGTATGGTGACAATTGAGGCTCAATCTCGACGTGAGGCCTTGTGACCTTTGAACTCAAAAATCGAATCAGTAAAATTGGTGCCTTAGTATTAGATACTTCTCCTAAGCTAATCAAAAATCGGAAAAGTTCATACTCATAGTTATCACAGTTATGAGCCCAATCAGACATATTAGCCCCGGTGACTTTACCTTTGATTCTTTCACGCCCAAAATCTAATCAAGTTTATTGGTGCCCGCATAATGTTTTTTTCTTTTTTTTTTATACATACTTCACCCACGTTACTATGAAAATCCAACTGAGCTGTATCTCAATAATCGCGTGTTAAGAGCCCAAACAGACATATTTTAAGCCCGGGACCTTTGAACTTGAGCTCCAAAATCTAATCAGTTCATTGGTGCTGTTATAATACATGTTACCTCCACCCAAGTTTACATCAAAATCCAACACGGCCGTTCTTAAGTTATATTGGTAATGAGCCAAATCAGAATATATTTTAGGCCCTGTGGACGTTTGACCTTCTCAGCTCCAAAATCTAATCAGTTTATTGTGTGCCTTATACATGTAAAACATACTTCCACCAAGACTTATCACACAATCGATCAGCCGCTCTCATTATCGCTGGGTACCGCACGCAAATCAGAACATTTAAGGCCGTGACCTTATTTGGACCTTTGACATTTCAGCTCCAAATCAATAGTTCAATTGGTGCCTCTAATCATACTTGTCCTAGTTTTCACATCAAAATCGATTGCGTGGTTCTCAAGTTATCGCATAGACTAGAGGTAACGAATCCGTTAACGGACGGACGCCAACAACGGACGGACAACCCGAAAACATGATGCCTCTGCAACTTTCGTTGCGGAGGTAAAAATGAAGCCCTGAAAAAAGTACAGTTCAAAATGATCATTAAGTGCTTAAAAAGAGTAAAAATCATTGAGAGACCATTCCAGTTTTTCCCAATAGAATGCTGTGTTGCAGATTTTTCTATCAGCCAAGAATAATTCATGTGTCACTTTTGAGCTGTATATATTTTACCAGTGACAGCATAACTGTCTGAACTTTTGTGTTCAAGGGTGTTTATTTGTCTATTCAAACACTGTCAGATACGTCAGATAGCAAAGTATGACAATTTTTTAAACGGGTCTTCCACAATGTTATAAAGTGTCTTTAAAATGATTCAACATCAATTCTTTTAACTTGATGTTTTACGGGATTAACTGCATTTCATTGGCTGATAGGCAGTCATACTTCTTTTCAACAGGATACTGGCCACTAAAGCCATTTGAAGTACAAAATAAAATTCATTATGAGAGAAACATACTTTGGACGAAACCGTGAGTGCAAGGATACAAAGGTATAAAATCACATAAGCTACATGAATGTACCTGTCACCAAAACAGTACTAATGCTCTTAAATTGATATTACCATATTCATACACGTATTAGTCTTAACAGGACCACAGAGATGAGAATTTTGCAAAGCTAATAAGAATGTTTCCACATCTTGGTTACAAAACAAAATAACATAATTTTCTCAGTATTTGCCTTGTAGGTGTGCAGAATAATACCATGAGATTTCTTATGAAATGTGTGGCTCTGAAGAGAGATTCAGTTGACATTTCGAAGTAATTACTCATGTCATCATCAGGAAAAAAAAAAAAATTCTACCGCTTTGATATTACCACTTTGGGTGTTATCGGCGCACCGGCTTGCCCACGTATAGCATCAATGAGGTACTATCGGCAAACCGGTTAGCCGAGAATACAGTCGGTTCCATACCTTTGAATTTGAATTACAAATGTCACTGAAGTTTGAATTTGAATTACAAACGTCACTCAAGTTCCTACCAATGATGTTTATCGTAAAAATGAAGGCACATTGAACCAACTAAACGAGTTACAATGTCTTGTCTCGATAGTATTTCCATTTTCACAGAAAATCATACATTTCGGAAAAGTTATACATTGAACTCAAAAACAATCCAGTCCCTGGTTGACACACCTGGATCTTTAGCCCAGCACCCAAAGTGTTAATCAGCAAATGAAAGTGACTACTTTTTCATGAGATAGCTGAAGGGTTAAGCTGTTGTTTCTGTCTAAACCCCGTGAACTAGACAATACCTACCTCCTCTATCCAGGAGAACGTTAATCATTTCTGGGAAGTCGACGGCAGCCGCCACATGGAGAGGGGTCCTACCGTAGGAATCACTCTGGTTGACGTTAGCACCCTTGGCGATCAGGAATGTAGCAACATCTGGCTCCCATGTCCTGGCAACCTTTAACAATAATGGTTATTACACAAGTTCAGTTTATTATCAAGTTGGGCTTATGATCTCAACATTCTTAGTGTTCCTCTTTACTTTAACTCTTAACGTGCTGAAGTCGCAGATCTGCACCAAATAATACACAATTAAGTCCACAGAGGTTTAAATCGCCTGGCATGTTTAGAGTTAATCAATAGTATAACAGCAAAACTTATCTAAACTAACTGGATGTTACAAGGAAAAGATGTTTAATATACATGTACATCTAAAAGCTATTATTATTTCATAATTTAAATGTATTTGTTTGATTGCTTTTAGTTTTGTTCATTGGTGTTTGTATTTTTATCTGAACATGAACCCCTTTGAAAATCAGCTTTTTGCTGTATGGGTTATCCACCTATGTCTATCATACTATGAATGGAAATGAATATAATGAATAAATAAAATAAACAAATATATCAGCAAGCTAATGATGACACAGTTTGTTTAAATGATGCAATTTACAACTTTTCACCTTGTGTTTTACCTCACCAATAACACATGGGATTTTACATCAAAAGAACACCAAAGAACATAGAACATGACCTATCAGAACACGAAAAACGTAAGTACTCAAACACTTACCGATACTACCTGGGATTTATTCAACATACCTCATGTAATGCTGTCTGGCCAAACTTATCCGTACAGTTGATGTTTGCACCTTGGCTGAGGATGAGCTCCAAGTATTCTAGATTGATGACTACGTTAGGATCCTCCGACGCAGCCAGGTGACCAAAGTAACCAATCAACTCGGCATTCGCGACGTTCGGGTTGAGCGGTTCGGCAGAGATGCTTGCATCGATCCCACGAACTATGTTGGTTTTTTTGACAGCTGTTTGTTTGAATGTGAAATAAAAAAAACAACACAGACGTATAACAATCAGGATTACAGTAAGAATGCTCATCTAAATTACTTAACTTAGCCAGTTCTCCACTCTATTACAAAAATGTTTACTTTTCAAATTGATGGCATTTTTTTTTTTGCTTTTCGTTGACCTTATTTCTTTCCTACAGTTACAGTTATAACTAGAGCAGTTCGACTGCGCGCAGTCGATGGGTATGCGCTCTTACATCGCATCCCACCAGATTAATGTAATTTGAAAGCTTCAATGTTACATGGGTAGCAAGACCAATTAGATGAATAAGCATTAGCCTATGTGACTCTTGACCAAGCTTACAGTAATCCAGTTTAAGCAGATTTCTTAAATTATGGGTGACAATTGAGCTCAATCTCGACGTGAGGCCTTGTGACCTTTGAACTCCAAAATCGAATCAGTAAATTGGTGCCTTATATTAGATACTTCTCCTAAGCTACATCAAAAATCGGAAAAGTATACTCAAGTTATCACTGGTAATGAGCCCAATCAGACTATTAGCCCGGTGACCTTTACCTTTGATTCTTTCCGCTCTCAAAATCTAATCAGTTTATTGGTGCCCCATATTTTTTTTTTTTTTAACATACTTCACCCACGTTACTATGCAAAATCCAACTGAGCTGTTCTTCAGTAATCGCGTGTTAAGAGCCCAATCAGACATATTTTAAGGCCCGGTGACCTTTGAACTTTGAGCTCCAAAATCTAATCAGGTTCATTGGTGACTGCGTTATACATACACGTTACTCCACCCAATTACATCAAAATCCAAACACGGCCGTTCTTAAGTTATCATTTTGGTAATGAGCCAAATCAGAATCATATTTTAGGCCTGCTGGACTTTGACCTTCTCAGCTCCAAAATCTAAATCAGATTTATTTGTGCCTTATACATGTAAATACATCACTTCACCAATTACATTCAACAATCGATCAGCCGCTCTCAATTATCGCTGGGTACCGCACGCAAATCAGACATGTTTAAGGCCCGGTGACCTTTGACCTTTGACATTTCAGCTCCAAAATCTAATCAGTTCATTGGTGCCTCATAATACATACTTGGTCCTAGTTACATCAAAATCCGATTGGTGGTTCTCAAGTTATCGCAGTAACGAGATCCGGTAACGGACGGACGCACGGACGGACAACCCGAAAACATGATGCCTCTGGCAACTTCGTTGCGGAGGCATAATAACACAGGACTTTCATGTGTGAAATTATGACTACTGTTTGATGCAGATTTAATTATACTGTGCTTAACGTAGCAGAGGATTTAAACCTCTATGATCTTTATGTGTATTATCTGGTTCAGATCTGTGACTTCGGCACGTTAAGAGTTAAAATGTACCCTTCAAGGCACGCAGAAGAAAATAACTTTGTATCAATTTGCATTCATCATGTGCAAAGGGTGCTGAATTTACTGTTAATTAAATACACAACTTGTGTAACTTTTTGTCTAAGATCCAATCAAAGCATTCTGCAATAAGAGTGTGACAACATTAATCTTTTAACAAATGTGTAAAGGACAGTACGCCAGTATGAAAGTGTGCTGTGTCCAAGATGAATTACCCAAGTTTTCATCATAACATAAGTGCACATATGTATGTGATCTCCATGTGAAGAAATCTCAAATCATTTGCGTACACAGTAGAATAACACTCGCAAGTATACACACATGTGGAATATGTTTAATCAAATCAATGAAACAATCTAAATTTGTTCCAAACACTGTCGGTGCATCTAAAAAAACAAACATGGCTCAAAATTTGAGGTTTATCATCACGGCCAACAAAACTCTGTTTTGTGTGAGCCTTGCAACGTTTGCTACATGAAGAGCTCTCTTTATTGATTGCAAGTGATTATTCAATGTGCACACGGAGGAAAATGAGATACTGCTGCATTGATGTGTGTACACTAGTTTATCAGTGCAAAAGTACCAAAATTGAGCATTCCATAAAACTGAGCTTTGTTGCAGGATAAAGTTGTATGTTATGAGTGTAATGTTTATTGAATTAGATATAGCATAAATAAAGATGAAATAATATGAGTCATTTATTGGACGAGTAGTAAATTTCATGCATGTTATGATAATGGATACCAGTAAAAACAGAAAAAAAAAATGAGAGGGAAATTGACAGATTGGGAATCAGTCTCAATTTGCCTTTAAAGTATACTACATGTATACATGTATATCCAAGATGTTTCTACTATGACAGATATGCGGTGTAATAATTTCTTGCTATATATCAGACAAATGTGTCGCATAGCATCATGGTTATATTAATTTAATGCACTGTCAAAACAGAATTCTTTCCTCATCTGAACAAATTTATGGCAAATTCTTCCAGCCTACATGTAGATGTACATACATTTACAACTCACGGCAATGTTGGATTGAGTGATCAGCATTCACAAGTTTAGGAGGTTTAACTTAGACATTGTTGGTGTCTATCAAAATCATGCATGGAAAGCCATTTTTTTTAAAGTTAAATGTTCAATTTTGAATTGTATAAATTTTATCAACTTGACCGTGGACTCAAGCATCAAAGACACTGCTAGAATACAGGTATGAAGCAATGAATGCTCATTGATATGAAGTACATGCAGGCCTACATAATACAGTATAAAAATGCTGTATGTGAACTTATTCATTTATTTTTACACGAAAAAAATCCTTCATCTCCAAAATGGAATCCCAAAATGTGAAGACAGCTGAGACAGTGACATGAATGTGGGTTAGTTGAAATATTCCCTTATCCCAGTCAGTGAACAACATACTGCCTATGCTTACTCATTCAATGGCATGTTTCCACAGAAAAGTAGCTGGAAAACAATTTTCTTTTCCAGAAAGAAAAGTCTGTTTCGCAGTTAATGTTTCCACAGTGTGCATGAACCCGTTTCATGATCTAAACCTAGCATTAAATCATTTTTCAACTGAAAGTTCAGAAAATCAGCCTTTGACATTGGTACAGGAAATATTTATGGTGCCAGCTGTTGACAGCAGTCATTATTGCATGTTTTTATCTTGTTTTTTTTGTTTTGGATTGTGTTTTTACTATTAAGCAGGGCTGAATCTTGGGAATTTTCTAGTACTACATTTATCCAGTCTAGCAGGTTTAACTTTGAAAAGTTACCTGCCTAAAGGAATTTATACACAACATAGACTCAACATCTTTAGAAAAAGAATACCCACGTACCAGTCAAATAGCTTTCTATTTTTACCTTACCGGCATCAATATCACCTGCCATGGGTTGACAGGTGAATGCGTATGTCCAGCCCTGCTACTATAAGCATTCAATTTTCCGATAAAGATGGTCAGAACAATTGAAGGGTAATTGACTTTACTTCTGCCTGAAACTGTTTATGATGAACCGTTGTGTTTCCACACCAATCTAACTGTTTTTCAGCGAGGAAATTTTCCCCCAAAACTGTTTTTGTGTGTTGCCACAGGAGTACTTTCAAGATTGACACAGCAAATGTCAGAAATGTAATTCAGTGGAAACATGCCAATTGCATGAAGTACTGCATTTAGTGTTGTGAACCTGAGAACAGACCACTTTACAAATTAATTCAAATCGCATGCAGTTTGTGCAGGAAGAGAAACTTAATAATATGCTGTAAAACCTGTGTACAGTCAGTGGCGTATCTAGCAGGGGGGGGGGGAGCAAGGGGGGCACGTGCCCCGGGCACCACTTTCAGGGGGCGCAAAAAAGGCAAAAGTTAGAAGAAAAACAAGAGAAAATAAAGAAAAAGGGAAGAAACAGGAAGAAAAATGGGGAGAAAAAACAATTAAATATTACTTTCACGAACATCCTTAGAAGCTACTGGCTAAAAAAGTTGGAAAAGGGCGCGATTTCGACACTATTCCAAGGTAGCAACTAATAGCAGGGGCGCGATTTCAGTGCTTGCCCCGTTTAAGATTTTGGAAGGGGTGCAGGTTTTGCACTTGCCCCGGGCGCTGCATTTCCTAGATACGCCACTGTCCCCAATGGAAAAAAGTGACCTTCATAGACAGGTGGCTGCTATAAACATCTTAACGCATGATTTGTCTTCTGGGGAATTATTTTTGTGGCCACTATAGACAGGCTGGCTGCTACAGAAAGGTGGCCCCTAAGACAGCTTTGACTGTATCAAGTATTATCTGCCATTATGGCTTGGTTTTGGTGAATCTGATTTTATAAATTGGTTGCATGACATACAGTTTTTATGTGAACTGGGACAGGGACAACGTTGTATTCTTTCTTGTTGCTCAAGGGATCAAACCATTAATTTAAATTAGTCATAAAGCTCCCCACCTATTTAGGCTTCAGTTTGCTAAGTACATTGGTTTACTAAACATATTTAAAGAAGCTATATAACACTGTGGAAGACCCATTTACAAAATTGTCAAAGTTGCTATCTGATATAACTGACAGTGTTTGAATGGACAAATAAACACCCTAGAACACAAAAGTTCAGACAATTATGGTGCCACTAGTACAATATGTGCAGATACAAATTGACACATTAACTATTCTCAGCCGATAGGAAATTCTGCAACACAGCAGTCTATGTGGGAAAGCTGGAATGGTCTCTCAATGATTTTCACTTTTTTAAAGCACTTAATGATCGTTTCAAATGGCAATTTTTTTCAGGGCTTCATTTTTCAGACCATATCAAAGACACCGGTAGCATGGGGAATCATGTAGCTCAGAATTTTTAAACAGGCAATATTGTTATACAATGCCTTTAAGTTTTATGCAAACCTACAATGGTTGTCCTTAAAATTGTAAAGACTTGCTTGGCAAAGCTACACCTAATTTCAGCAAGTTCAAGTGGATTCTACATTGCAATGTATTCATTAGAACAAGTTACTAAAGTGTACATGTACGTCCCAGGGGAGAGAAAAATCCATAAATTTGAAGAAGATTTAGTAAACCAATATTTTACATGAAAGTATTTTGTTTCTGTTATTTTGCTTTGTAAGTAGTCCCCTGCACCACCACACCCCATGGAAAAAAAAAAAACTTATATGAAAACATGCCGTCATCATGGACAATTGAATTTACATAGTAAATATAAAAGAAAAAAAATCAAAATGGGAAATTGATGATGTTGATAAGAATGCAATGCAATTCAAATTAAACCAGTTGAAATTAGTAGCACCATGGTGTGGCTGTTATGATCACAAATTGACAATTAGTGCTGTTAGCAAGTGAACGGATGTAACTTCTATATTGGAAATTCTGGTACACATACTTACGAGATTCATTCCATTGATGTCCCAAGGAGGAACATTAATGAAGTACATGTAGGTTAGGCCGCACGACGAAACATGTAAGAGTATGGGAACGTGTATGTATAGTTACAACATGCATACTGTACATTCAAATGCATGGCATACAATTACTTAACAACAAATTAATAAAAAGAAAAGTGAAATATTTATTAAGATACAAAGGGTGCATAAATGATAAAAAAAAGAAAGTGTGCTGTTCTTTGTACAAATAAGTCAAAGTCACGTGGAGCAAGGTAAACCCCTTCACAGGTTTTATGTTGGAAAATATCCCTTTCTCCGTAAACAGGACTTATTTACAAATGTACAGATGAAACTCTTGGCAGAACTAGTTTGAAAAGTGTTAATTCATGCAAATTACAAATTACTATATGTACCTTACAAAGCTTTTTCTCCATACACAATTGCAAATATTGTTTGATTTTTTTTTTTTTTTTGGGGGGGGGGGTTGAGGGGTTTCCCACTTGTTTTCCTTAAACATATATCATGAACGTGTACAAGATTCAATCTTTCACAGGTTCTTTTAGGCATGGAGGTGGGAAGGGGGGGGGTTGTATTCCCCTTAAAAGCATAGATACTGTAAATGTAGTCATCACAAAACTTACATATAGTTAATACTATGTTGAACTCGCAATTTGTAAACAAGTTTAAAGTGTTCCATAACTACAAGGAAACTGCAATAATTTAGAAATCCTTTAGGTTAGGCATTTACAGACTGTATTAATTCATCTTTCTACCACATACATGAAGTACAAGCATTACTTGCATTAATACTTTCTTATAGATTAATTATTTCTGTATTGGTTGTGAATGAGTGTGATTTTATCATACATTCATTATTACTATCAGCAATATCACAAGTTCATGACATTTATTATCATGATATCACATTGGTTATCATTTCCCATTTTTTACTTAAAGTGATAGGCTAACATTGTGGAGCTTCAATTTAAAAAAATGTCAAACTTTGATATCTGAGCTACATAGTAGTGTTCAAATGGACAAATAAACACCCTAGAATACAAAAGTTTGGAAAGTTACACTGCCAATGGCAAGTTATGCATGAATAAACAAATAAAACTCGGGGCGAGTTTTAATAGCCCAGGTGTACACACAGCAAGTCTATGGGAGGAAATGGGCAAGTGAATCTGGTCAACTTACAATTTTCACTTTTTTAAAGCACTAAATAATCATTTTGAAGTACAATTTTTTTCAGGGTTTCCTTTTTAGACCTCATCAAAGACACTGATAGTATGGGGAATCATGTGGCTCAGATTTTTTTAACTGTGGTAAATGTTAGTTAATACCTTTCAGTTTCATGTGAATTTGGACCAATTACACAACTCGCAAGGTGTACACTTAATGATCCATGTTCATGTACCTCCATTTCAAGGGATTGTTGATTATTTTTTAGTGAAAGATGAGCAAAATTACATGTATGAACACAGAGCAGAACTTCTGTATATCTGATGAACAAAATTAGTCTTAACTTGAGAGATTAGTGTACAAAGAAACAAGTTAATAATTAGCAATTAGTCCTGCCAAGGGTTTATCATTGTAGGGTATCAGTCAGGATCTGATCACTGAAAACATGTCTTAATGTTTCATGCATTTTAACTTCCAAGCACCAAAGGAAGAAAACCAATAGAAACAAAAAACGTACATAAAACTACTTTGCCAGGTCCCTCTGCACATAATAGGTCAATGAATACATGTAGGATGGCACATTAACAGCATTGTGTCTAATGTGAGGGTTCATGCACTTGACATAAAATATCTTAATTACTTTATGAACCAGCATAAAAGTGCAAATTTCTTTGCAAAGAATTCAAGGTATAACATGAGATTTTTTCACCTGTCACAATTTAATGGATTTTTTGAGGATTAGCTATAATGCTATACATGTACATTCTGCTGATTTTCATATCAGGGAAGTCTCTAGCTTTGTTTACTTTATTTTTGTTTGTTTGTATATATATATATATTTTAGTGGGGGCGGTGTGTGCATAACTGATAAACTCAAATTAGATTTCAAAGCCATTTTGAGTACAAAAATTCAGCAATTTAAGGTAGATATTTTTTTGTATATAGTGTCCAGGACAAACATTTATTGGCCTATAAACTGGTGTTTTCAGTGAAACTGATCCTGGCAGATAAATGTAAATATTAACTCAAAGAACACTCATCACATCTATTTAGGACTGAGCTATATAGTCAAACATACCAGAGACCTGGTTACCTGCAAGGAAGAAAGGGGAAATAACAAAACTTCTAGTATTCACATGTACATGTACAACATATAAATGCAAAATACGGTACAAAATCTCATCGAATCGAAAAATACAAATACTGCATGCAACAACTTGGAGTTCCAAACACACAAAGACACAAGCCTTGCATTTGGGATTTCGCTGGGTGGGGGGGGGGGGGCTAGCATACTAGATGATTCATGAAAGTCATATTTATCAATGTACCACATCATCTGTATGCACAATTTGAAGTTGCTCAAACTTATTTTCCTATATTGCTTTTTGACCTCAAATTAAGAATGGTCAAAAAGCATAGGAGCAACTAGGTTACAACACTACATCATACTGTTTATTGCATGTTTAGCTTTTTGGAAACAGTCTGTCCAAACTTTGTTTTTATGGGTTTGTCTTTCTGATCTTCTGAGTATTGTTTTTCTTTGGGGGGAGAGGGGGGGGGGTGTTTTACCACATTGCCAGGCTAGATAAACCACCATCTCCACCCCTTGCACTCAAGATTTGATCCTCCATTTAAAAAAAAATATATATTCGTTTCAAAATGTTTCTTAAGAGTTGCTTCAAAGAGTTAGACATGGTGTTGCCCATCTTTAGTAATGAACATGATGTAACAAAGAAATAGAAAGAAATTGCATCTCTCTGTCTTTGAACTCTTACACAATGGACAAGAAATCTATTAAAAGCCCAAGTACACTTTTGGTCCACAATTGACTTTTTCATTAATCTTTCACCATTTTGTTTTCATTTAACTTCTCAAAATGGAAGGGTTTCATTTTCAGGGCATGAATTACACCTATGAAGATGATATAGTGGAAGGTTGATCTAAAAAATGGAATAGCAAGGAAAAACATGTGTACACATCTTTTTCACCATTTACAAAAACTGTATGTGGGCTGAATAAGGTGGTACAGTATGTATGTATGTACATTTTGTGAACAATACAAGTAATTATCATCAAGGGCTTTGTTAGATAAAAAGCATGCTCAATAACTTAAACACTTATACTTGGGATACTGTACATACATGTACTTTACAAATTAGCACAGCAAAGTATGCAAAAGTTCTGATTCCTGCCTCGGTCATGGCTAGTTCTGAAATACTGATACCAAACAGAGAAATAAAACACATACACAGTTCTATTTTTTTTTTTCTTGGGGAGGGAGATATTAGGGCAATTTTGTTCACAGATAGGACTGGACTAGACACTTAACATTACTACAGGAAAAATATATTGAAAACATATACCCACCTGTGGTACCAGTTTTAACTTGTCTTCGACCACATCGTAAGTCTTTGAATCTATCAACACCTTTAAGGACCAAGTGGGCTTTGGAAACCACATCAGCAGCAGTTTCTTTTGCTGGCTGGTCCAATTCACTATCTTTGCGAGTGATTAGATTGATCAGATCCGACCCCTTTTTCAAGGCTCCATTCAGAGGAAAGACCTTTCCGATCTTGCCCTTCTTTTTCTTCTTCTTTCCCGTCTTGCTGTTGCTGTCATCCGTCGAAGAGTTCATGATTGTGCACTGACCTTCCTCCTCTCACTTCATGCAGTCATTTGGAAAATCTGTGGAAAATAAACAAATAGATATGTATAATTTGTGAGTGAACAGATAAATATACTTTCATAAATCACAGTGAAAATGATTCTTAAACTGAATTCCTGGAAAACCATGATATTACCCAATTCAAATATTTCTTTATCTATTTGTACAGAAAACATCTACTATGTGTCAAAGGTCCATGGTTCTTGCCACCATGTGTATAGTATATTGTTACATTTCTTAACCACCATCTAATCAGCCATAAATCAGGCCCCCCTTCAACGTAAAGCAGTTGCCGCTGCATTTCATGACTTTTTTCTCTCGAGTCTTGCGCATCTTTTGAGACCAAATTTGCGACATCCGGGTATGTGGTTCCAAAGTTACGTAACATTTCGTACTTGCATGTCAGACCTAAAAATTGCTCAAAAACGTGATTTCCTGTACAATTTCAATACAAATTGTGTTTTCAGCCAAAATTCATATTAAAATGTGTGATTATTTGTATGTTTGCTGGTTGAAATTAATTAATTTCATGCAGTTTATGGATGCAAAAGTGTCCCCGACAAATTTCAGCAAAAACACAATAAAAAACAAAAGGTCAGAAAAACAAGGAAATACATAAGAAATTGACAAAACAATAAAATACATAAGGAATAAGTTTAGATATCATAAACTTTTGGTGGTACATTTGTTAAAAACGCTACAAAGATTATCTAGACTAAACATAAGCACATTTGGAGCTTTATTTAGTGGCTTAGAGCAAAAAGAATTAGCATAATTAATCAAACGACATTATTTAAAAAAAAATAACAATACAATTTTGTAATGTACGTGGCAGGCGACATGCGTGCCAAATTTCGTCGCGATCGCGTGGTCTACGGCCGAGATCATAAGGGGGAGCCTCCGAGGCCCCCCCCCCCCAGTATTTTCATGGAGCCAAATAGCCCAGTACAGTAAGGGTTAACCCATTCAATACTAGGACCACATATTTGTGGTTTGCCTTTTTATCTTGGAATGTGGCTGTATTTACCTCATCTAGTGAATATGCTAAAGTAGAGAAAAATATCAGCTATTCAATGAACTGGGTGCTACAATGTCATAATGAATATTCATTTTTTTTATGAATATTTAAATGAGATGTAACTAGAATATTCATAAACTTATCAAATTGGCAATGGCTGTTGTTATGATGAGGCTTTGGGTTGTTCCAGTTTGTTAGTGGGTGTAATGAACTAACTGAGAAACATATTTTACGGACGTGTTTTTCTTTTTTATGTCATTTAAAAGTGAAAGTTATTCAATCAAAAATTATTTTTAGTCTTAAATTTCACAAGAAAAATAAGATCTTAAAAATTTCACCAATAAATGATTAATTAATTCGGTTAATGTTTGACACATCATTCAATACCCATTACCCTTTATATATAATAGACTATTCCAGTATGTTGCCGATTTGATGAGAAAGCAAATTTGTAGTGATTATTTTACTCTGGACAGGCTCTAGTATTGAATGAGTTAAATAACAAATGAGAATAATTGTTTGAAATTGGTACAAATCGAGCAAGAGAAGATATGTAAAATAACGTTATTACTATCATGCATCATTATCATATCATTATTTCCATTTTATTACTGCAATTGATGTTACATATATGGCTCTAACTTCAACTAACCCTGCAAATAACCAACACACTAATATTAATAAATTTGTTGAATATTATCAAATTAGCCTACTTCATTGATGTGCCAAGTAATGGTGGGCTGAAAACGACTGGAATACTGAGATTGCATGTTTGACCCCATTAAGTCATTCAGGACTCGATTTAGGGATCACTGCTAAAAAGGCTTGGGGAAGGCATCACACGTTAATTCTGACCAGTAAGAACTCAAAAGCCCCAACAAAATCACTAACACTTTAGTTGTGGGTTACTGTATGTATATCTACACCTATATCAGGGCGCGACAAACGCTGCTTGCCCGGGGCAAGTGAAAACCACGGGCGGCAAGCAAAGATCAATTTCAATTGCCGATCGGCAGCGGTGATTTAAAAATAAATATCTAAAACACAGACATTAGCTTGATAGAACTTGGACAAATTCAAACATTCCCATAATAAAAAAAAACCGGGTGCGAAAACCGCAAACACAGAACAAAATTACCCTCAGTTTGTGAAAATGACGTAAACAAAGTATGAAAATGGCAGCGCTAATTCACCGACTCTCTCGTGCGCACGGATATGCATCAGAGAGATAGAATGTCCTGCCAATTACCGTTGAGGGCGCATGTCAAGAGGCGGAAACATACGATCGACCAGCTCGATCGCCGCGCCGCCCAGCTTTTCAATCTCATGTTTTATCCCGTACGTCAGGCTAACATGCGGAGAGAAATTGTTTTGTAAGTAAAGACGTTAAAATGTGTATTTTGGTGAGTAAAGCCATTCATTGTGTGTGATATTTGTTACCAATGATAGAGGTACGTTCGTTTTAAAAATATTTTGACTTATACATCGTTTCAACTGTCATAACGGTCAGTCATAATTGACTGATGATTTCAGTCGCCACACATTGTAATCGATGTTGGGCCTGTAGTCGAAAGTCCCTATGGCATCGAGTGATTCGAGTCAACTCCCGCATTGCTGGAGTCGGCCCGATACCCATGTACTGGATTTTAACAGTATTTTTTTTTTTCAACGATATTGGTATACTGGAACATTATTAAAGATAAAATATTTTGGGGGATAATAGATTCAGGCCTATCTTTTCAAAGATTATTTTTAGTTTAATACTATAGTTTTATAATTTGTATCAATCTTTTTTTTTTTTTTTTTTTTACTGTGGCAAGCGTTGTCATTGTCGTACATTGACCCAAGTTCAACCCATCACTGTCTTTTGGGGTAAGCATTTATTGAAACAGTAGTTGAGGCCTTACCAGTCATAGTGATTAATTTTTCATAGCCATTCGTGAAATTTAATAATTGATGACATTCTACTGTCACTGATCAGTTGTTTGCATACTCGTTTCCTTTGATGCAGGCTCATGAGCATCATAGGCCGGTGGCTGAGCAGTTTTACTTGCCAAGAGTACAGTTCATTTTTGTTAACTGTTATCAAAACACTTGTAAATAAATGTTCGTGATATTTTTTACTTTTAAGAAATATTAAAAACAAAGAAAATAAAAGAAAATTCGGGCAAGTACTTTTTCCTTGAGGGCAAGCCTAAAAAAAATTCACTTGCCCGACAGGGCAAGTGAAAAAAAAAAAAATTTTGTAGAGGCCTGCCTATATCGTAACAAATTGTACTTTTGTAGAAATAGAAGATGTTAACTTAAGACCAACAAAAGCAACATCTGGTGGACTGGAAGTATAGAATAAAGTACCCATGATTCGACCACTTTAGCATGATCCCAGCGGGACTCGGATGCTTGTTGCGGTCGACACTTGGGCCAGTTCTGCATTGCTAATGCAGGGCAGAGAATTCCGATTGCTGATATTGGCTGACCAGCTGTTTGTTTTAACCATGGTGGCAGTGATAATGTACGTAAAAAAACATGTCCAATTTTGTTGGATTTTCATTGTTTACCTCGTTTTCAGTGACCCTCTGCGCTCCGCTTAGGCTGCCACCAGCCAGGCTAAGCATGGAGCAGTATTGCTAGAGTCTACTCTAACGTTAGTAGGGTGGTCGTTCGCGTCTGCTCGCGGCAATGGCAACGCCCACACAGCCCAGTGCCGACTTCCGTTACCGTGTTATTGACTCTTTGTTTACGTTTCCGAGTGGGTTCCTGTGAATGAAATTCGTTGGCGAGTGTACCAATTGAAAGCTGAGTGTGTGATCTTTAAGATGGTGTATAGCACATGTAAAAAAAAATTGTACCGATTTTATACTGTTAAATATATTATAACAAGTGTAAAAAAAATACCAATCATTTTGTGCAGGGTATCAAAAAAAAGAGAAGAAAAAAAACTACATTAGATGATAACAGTTTTGGAACGATTTGAGGGCTTTTACCCATAAGGCAATGCGATTTTTCTCTTGATTGACAGCTCCTACCATAGCCACGCCCCCATGTTGTTTGTATATCTCCATATATGGTCTTATGACGTTCGCTATTCATGATTGGTAGTCTTGTTCAAAGCTCTGCTGGCGTACTTGTGTGTATATTAGTTAACAAACATGAATATCTATGAATGGGACTTGGCAAATTTCGTCGCGCGTGGAACTGAAGTCGGAGATTTCCGACCGGGAATGCACAATGAAAAATCTGTAATTAGACAGTGTTAGCTGTTTGTATTGATGAAAATACTTTGAATACGTCTTAAGAGAATGTTTAGAGTTGTCAGGGATAAGTAGGCCTTCACTATTCATTCATTTATTCATTCATTTGATGTACAATTGAAACTATCACTTGTTGCAAATTGATTACATCATTGGTCTGCAACGCACACTACGAAAGATGGCATGCGCATGCGTGGCCCGGCCACAAGTGACGTGCCAGATTTGAATTGCATTGTGGTATACCTTTGGAAATACATCGTCTGGAAATTTACGAAGTGTAAATTTGACTGATTATCATATGGACGAGGTTGTATTTCGGACGGGTGAATGATATCCGGACGTATTGCTTACCTGTGCTGATTAGAGACGGCCGCAGTTACGCGTCGGGAACTCATCTTGCGCAAGTTTTTGTCATCACATAACATGGGTTACGACTAGGCATTCCATTTTTTCTCGCATGAAATCCCTGATTTCTTTATTGAAATACGTTTGATTATTTGAGTATTTGAATAAATTATCCTGTTTTTTTGTGCTAACGAGATTAATATCCCTGGAAAATTAAATTCGATAAATTTAATGTGTGCAGGTAGTTACTCAAGTCCGCACCGATATCTATCTTTTTTCTACGTGGCGATTATATTGTTGAACATCGCCGATTAGCAAAAGTGATGTGCCAAAATACAGTCTTTTAATAAATTTTCGCTCATTTTGGTGCATGTTCTCAATATTCACTTCAAACTTTATTGATTCTTCATATCAATTATGTATCTAGTCAGGACTCCAGTGATATTCAATCTGTGTTAATTGTTAAAGATTCTCTGAAAGGTTTTAACACATGTTTTCTGTGGTGTTCACGATGCCACGTCCTATACGTTCAAATCTAACGTTCATTAGATCAAACCTATTTCAATCATATCATTATTCGTTATAGATGATTGACTGGTTAAGGATATAATTAGGACAACTGTTTTTATTGGGCATTGTTTTTAGTACAGTAGTGTCTTAGAACGATGCAGTCTAATAGACATCATGCATGCGACTTATAGATTCACTGTTACAAGAGTTTTCATGACATGGCAAGATTGCCAAAAAACATAAAAAAGATAACGCCGACAATTGCCATGTGGATTGTGGGTAATTCTAAATCTATCACAGACTAGACACAGGTCGAATTAGCACTAGGGTCTACGCCAAGAGTAGGGTGTCTAGAAAGATTTTCAAGTTTTTCAACAATTTTTTCGATCCTTCAGTATTTTTTTTTGTTTGCATTTTGTAGTAAGACATGCTATGTCTGAGGATGGCCAGTTTCAAATTTGGGAGAACTTTGCAATATGTTCTCTATTCAAAGATATGGTCCAGGGATAAAGATGTTAGCGTGTCTTTTCTTCGCATGTTGTCCTGCTGTGGACAGCACAGATAAATGTACACAACACGACCTGTTCACACTGGCATTGTAGCTTCATTGGCTTTACACCACAGATTGATAAGGGCAAGTGGATACTTTTGAGCGCTGGCGGGGGGTTTATTGTTAGATTGAAAAAAAAAAGTGTACACGTGCTATTTCCCCATGTTGATTTTTGAAATATTTTTCGATTTAAACTGGATCTCAATCTTTGACTCATAACGAGGTGGTGAAATACGGAGAAGGAGACTAGGCTTTGTTTTGTGGTCTCGGTGTGAACACGTTCCATATTAGTCCAAAGTCCTTTTGGGAAAAGATGGAGCTAAAAGTCGATTAAGCTTTTGAATATTGAACCGTCTAAATTCAGGTCCACTTTATCCAATCAGTGATTAGCTAAGCATTTCTAAAAGGCTGTAAAGGTGAGATTTGAATACAATCAAAAGTAGTGACCAGTTTATTTGAGTACTTGTGCAAATCAGCACTGGATTTGTGGCATTTTGAACAATAATGTATCTATCACGTATCGCTGAACTGAAAAAAGTGTTATAGACATTGTAGCAGACTACCCTCTAAACCGAAGTTTTATGTTGCCGAATGTCATGGACTCGTAATCGTTTAGAGTCGAGGATAAGAGTTAGATAGTATTCAAAATGATCATTTAACTACTCATGTGGCCATCTATGGAAATGCCTTGTAATGTGCAATAAAAAGCTGGGAACACTGAAGATACTAACCGTTAGTCAGCAAATCTCACAACATAATAACTGTCCTAAGGCAGAACAATTGGCAGAACTGGAGAAAATTGGTGTGAACTGACTTAACTTAACATCATGAAAACAACACGCATCGGGACTACACGATTGTTACATTCTTCGCCGTATTGTAATTGATGTATATATCCGAGTGTAAATCAATTGCCGTTCACATATTATTCAATTAAATAATTAAATAACAGGAATTAGCAACATCTCGATCAAATAATCCACACATGTTACAGGAGATGATCGTATTGCCTAAGTGGTGTGTAGATTATCTTTAAGTAAACGTGACTTAGTATGCTTGATTTTAGTCGTCACAAATTTCACTGCTTCTTCAACACTACGAATCAGCGTTGAGATCCCTTGACCTATCACCACTCGTTCACATGGAATACGTGTAGTTTCCACAGATATTAACTTAGGAGAACCAGATGGAAAACTCGCTCATATTTATTTGGTGTATTCAATGAAAGGCCTGAGGGTTAACTCTCGCTGCTCATTTAACGTAAATTAGCATACACTCTACACAATAATGTGATTTGATGAATTATCATATCTCGAGCAATTTACCAATTACTAATTTTATGCATTGCTGACAAAAAATAGGTAGGTCTGTCATTGAAACCATATGGCATTGAACTTGTATAGCATTATTGTGAATACCCAAGCTACCGACTCAGGTTAAAAAAGACATTCATAGAATAAATAAAAGGGTTATCAGATAACAATCCGATCTTCACTCACATTAAAAAAAACGAGTAAATGAGTTTTTTAGATTTAAACTTCACTTTATCAGATAATTTAACATTCGTTAAATAAAAAATCATTCTCTTTGGCAGGATAAGCTCTTAAGGCACCTCGATATCGCGCAACCTCAGCGCGTCGCTTTTAACTTAATACATTCATCGCATACCGGAGGTAGCTACGATGTAAACAACGAGACATGTTATATGACTGGCAGTAAATTAGAGATTTAAAAGTTAGTTTTAGCATAATATTTGGACAAAATATCGAATTTTACTTTGTTGTCCTATAGGAAGTTTATGGCGTGGACGTATTAATGTCCAGATCGGTGGTATAAACTAGTAGCATTTGATAGTATGTGGCCGTTTGGCCGTGAATCGGAACAATTGACTTATATGACTCTGTTGATTTTTTGCTTTTTGTTTCTTTTGTTTGATCTTGCATGTCGCTTTGCAAAGCTAAGAGGCTTTGTCCATATTTCTTCGGTTTGTATATCAGTCAATCTTATTGTGGCTCCTTGAGTAGGACAGTTATTTCAATTCTGTGTGGATTTGTGAAGAGGTATGGAATCTGAACGTTAGTTTAAAACTATATATAAAAAAAGGTAAGAACAAATTTCTTCTCTATTCTGTTTATTCAACTCCGCACCCGTACTCTAGGCTCACCTGAGCCTACGCTATCATGAATCTGGAATTGCTTGTTTGTTCTCTATATTTACACTACAGACATAAGCTTTGTGGCAGATGTCAAAGTGCACGTTAGCAGTATGATGAAGTTGAGTACTAATCGCGAGTTCTGGGTCTCTGTATGTCTCAGTACTTATGGTCTTCTAGTCCGGTCTAACCATACTGTTGAAGACTGAGAGTCTTGAGAGTCTGATCCGTCGTGGTCTGTGTTCGACTACATAAACCGAGTTCTGACGATTGATAATGATGGGATCTTGGACTGATCTCTAGTCCGGACTGGAGCTCCAAAGCAGCAACTGACGTCTAGCGTTACTAATACTAACACAGACATTTATTGAAAACAAAAAATGTTTGAGTTAAGCTGCATTAGTTCTACAATCTAACTATAATCTAACATCTCGTATCTAACTTTACCTTCAAATTTTCGTGCGTCGTTTGTTCTTAGCCATTAGTTTATAGTAAATAAATTAGATCTAGCCCCTTATAATCTGACTTGACTCACACACTACTGCACAAAATAAATTACGACTTAGTACAATTTGATAAGTTAGACTTCTTTATTGCAGTTCAATCAATTGTCAAATTTTCCCTCATAATAAGAATATAGACTACTTCTGTTCTCTGGTTGGAATAAAAAAAATCAGAAATAAAATTTTACTTAAAGCTTTGACTGATCACTTGTAGTATTATACGATGCGACTCCGGTGACTTAAAACAAGTGATTAACGTTAGATATATAGTACTTAGACTATCAGTTGATGTTCAGGCCTAACAGTCGTTACATGATCTTGGTTCTAACGTAACATCTTATGTGGTGATTGTCTTGACTGATTATATCATTGAAGTTTGAGTTGACAGAATTGATATGCAATAACAGAATCTGAATATCATAGGTCGCAGATCTATCTATTATAAAACCACATTAAACTGGAAATAAACAGAATATCCAGTACCTTGCTAAACGTTAGACCTTTGACGCTAGGTTTACCAAGACAGTGTCTGGTTCCGTTTATTTTCGGAATT
>JZLH01S0257915.1:25576-28564 GCA_001188425.1 Eucidaris tribuloides | reverse complement strand
TCCAATATAGAGTAGTTATTTTGATAGAAAAATTGATCGTTATAATGAGTAAGAAGATGGGCAAGAGATAACAATGTAATTATCTAATTCCCAAATTATGTAAATTTGGAAATATTCAAGCACTACTTTATGGAACAAGTATACTCTGACTTTTTTGAAAAACTGCACATTCGTTTCTAATTTGGCATACGCGTGCTACATTTTAATTAATTATACGCATTAAGTGTGTCAGTATGACGATGATACGATTAGTGCAATATGAAATGAATGTTAAAGTCAACATAAACATCAGTATAAGTCTACATACTGGCACAAGACTATTGTCACGAAATACACGAAGTAGATGAGTGATTTCGAAGGTGAACTTATATCTTGGATCATAGGAAATTGCAGTCAAGACGAGTCTTTATTTATTAAGTTTCATTGACACAAATCTGAAATGGGCTTGCGAGATACTTACAGGCTGACCAAATAACGTCAAAACACAGCTCGAATAAGTTACAATAAAGGCTCGTATTTGTCCACAAAGGTAAATGACATGATTGGGGGTAGTCCTCAATTTGGACTATAACTACTCTAAAATTAAGTAAACTATGCAAGGATTCTCCTGTGAAAATCTTGTAGTCAAACGTTGACTCATTCTAAAATAAATAATGTCAATATCACTTGTGGTACGGAAACCTGCTGTGTGGCTCTATATGGGGCTTATTTTTATCATCCCAGGATAAAATTAAGATATATTTAAGCTTGATTCTCCCTAAGTAAACAAATTACAAACAGATCATTCTAGCTGGGAGATCCACTCCTGCTAGTTTCGAAGGTATATTATTCCGGAAGATCTTTTTTTCGACGGTTCCTTGTTCTAAAGGATCCGCAATTTGTATTTAAAAAACACCCTTTCATTCAGATACATAAATGAGTGTGTTTGGAATGACAAATCTTTGGAATAATGCACTCCCAATATTCGTTCCTCAGACCATGCAATACGGTATTTCATAATGTTACTCTATATACCCCCTTACAACCCAGTAAAGCATATTTGTTAAGCATAGTACATATATTTTGTTATATAATCATTTATTTGAATACTGCGTGAAAATGGTCTGTGATTATCATGAGAATTTCGGCAGACATCACCGTTTTACGAAAACTTATGGACTGACATAGTACGATAATAATTTCACTAATCATGATTTAAAGACAGAAGTTAAGAATCAGCAAGGATTATAAATACTCTTCATGTCTCATTTGTATGGGAAGGACGTACCTGTGTCATTCATAGAATCAAAAGAATTAAAAGGAGTTCGACCCTGTCAACAGAATAATATCATTTTCGAGTTAAAATATAATATTTAAATATTGTCATCGTATTTGTAGTTTTAATAACACACATAACTTGCTCCTTGACTGGCTACCTCACGTGCGGGAAACAAGCTTCCTCCGCCGTTTTCCTTAAACCTGGCTGTAGACTATTTGAAGAAATCACTAACCAGATTCCTTTTAATATTCAAAGGAAACAATGAGTAATAATGTCATTATTTGCGAAATCTCAGTCAACTAAAGCGTGTGCCTTCCCCTTCTCAAATCTTAAATGCATTGGGGTAAAACAATACCTATCTCATCATGTATATCAATTATTACTAATATATTACCTCAACCTTTAGAAATTAGGGGAAGAAAATTATGTGAGTTTCCAGAATATTATACATACTTATGGAACATAGTAAACACTACTAATAAATTATTTTAACAACGTAATTGCAAATAAATCATTAAGGCCTTACTAGAAAAAATAAAATAAACTAAACTAACAAAATACTTACCCGATATTATACAAGCCAGAAGAATGAAGGCTATAGTCATTAATTTCTTCAACATCATTTTTTATGTAAGAACATTCTTTTCCAACAACAATTATATCATGATATCCCTATCAAAGTCGTGAATGTCTTTGTTAATAATACCTAGTCGTTTACACGTATTTTTCATATGTATTCTTAACAATTTTCCATATGAAATGTATAGTGGCACCCTTTAACATTTTAAATTAGCCGAAGAAATTATTATCGATTTGTGTGTGTGTGTGTGTTTTTTATCTTATTGCATAAACTTTTAAAACATATTAAACACTATTATACCATTATTTTAACAAACGCAATAAAAATAAACCATTTTGCTGTTACGAGAAAGAAAATTCTATCTGAAGAAACAAATCACTTTACCGGATCATACAGGCCCTGAAAAGGAACACTCTGTGATTGTAATTCTTCAATTTAATAACAGACAAAATGTCATTTTTTTTGCTTTAATGCGTTAAAAATTCTTTATCCCAAAAAAGTGATATAAGAATGATTTTATTAAGTATGCGCGGTTATATCCTAGCGTCACTTTTGTGGCACAATGTCGCTTATCAAATTCGCCCACCTTTTTAACAACAGCGTTCCTGCGAAGGATATTCTTGCTCGCCAGCGTGCCGATAGAATAACTAATACATAGAAAATCTCAATAACAAAAGGAGCTTATGTCCTTTGTCTGATCAACATGGCACGCCTGATTAAGAATATTTGCCGTCCGCGATGCACCACCGGATTAAAGCAGTCGCATTTTGGGAATCAACATTGGCTCAGAAAAATGGTCCTAGATCCAAACGCCTACTCAAAATCAATAACAGGTACCCATTTTTGTTGAAAAGAATGATTCAACTGTTATTTTACACATCAAGACGATTTTGCTATGATACTGAAGCAAATTAACAATTGGCATGTGTTCATTCTCTCTTGGCCATTCCTATATAATCGACGTATACACTTTCGCCTTAATGTGAGCGTCAGCAAGGGCTTCAATGTATATAAAATATATCATGCAAAAGGAAGCTTGAGCGTGATTCTAATGTGTGATATGATTTTTCGGGATTCATCACGACACAGCCTCAACATATAACAAATTATTTTCAGTCATTAATTCTTATTTTCATATTTACTGGTGAAG
>JZLH01S0257915.1:15576-23076 GCA_001188425.1 Eucidaris tribuloides | reverse complement strand
CTACTACTTCCACTACAGCTACCACCATCACTATTACTATTACTACCACCGTTATTATCACTACCACTAACTACTACTAGTACTACCACCACCTCCTCTACTACTACCACTACCATTACTACTACCACTACCACTACCACTATACCACCAATTCTTCCACTATAGGCTACTTCTGTTATCACTACTTCTACCATTTACTACCAACCACCACTACCACCAATTCCAATACCACCTACAGTAGTTCTATCACCATGTTTATAATCCCTTTCAGACTGCCCCCCCCCCGCCATCCCCGGTTGTATTCACAACTAATTTCCAGTCCTCCTACCGCAAGGGATGATTCCAGATTCCTAAAACGAGTAAAACAGAGCATCACGACACATCGCCACCTCTGATTCGACATTAATTAAAAGAAAATGTATCGGAGTTCATATCACTTTCAGATAAAACGGCAATCATAAGCTCATAATCCTATCAACTGTTATGAATTATCAGTCACCTGGCAAAAATAACAACACTCGGCGTAAGCTAGCGAGGTTAAAGAAAATAAAAAGGAAGGGGAAGAAAGAAAATCACGCCTGAGGTGGCCGATAAAAAACGACACGTTTTGGCTCCCGTCACTATACAGGGTGACCCAGAAAAAAAACGCAGATTAATACATTCATCTGTTATTTTCCAAAAGAATGACAATTTTCGTGATAAATTATTCTTTTGCGAGTAGAATAAGATCAAGATCATCTATTTTGGTTAGGTATTTTTCATTTTAGGGCCATGTTTTTGTGAACCAATGACAATGTGGTACGCGCGCGTCAGTCTACGTATAATTTCTATGGGACACCATCAATAAGACTCATCGTTTAATACCCCGTTACCGCTAGAAAAGCTGAAATTCATTGCTTTGCAGGATTGGCTCTAAAATTATGACTACCACACAAATATTGACGATCTAAGTGTTGTTTTGCTCAGAAAAGAAAACACTATTAGATAAATGAAAACAATAGTGATTTTCTTGGATTATGAAGGAGAAAGTGATGAATTTACTGTACTTTTTTCTGGGCCACCCTGTATGAGAGGTTTGTGTTTTCATTAGGTGTTATGCTAGGAGCAACCTAATCATAAATGAGACCTATAGATTATGAAGTATTAAAGGGAGACGTGCATGCTCTGATATGTTTGATCATAGCGATTATGGTTCTTTATTATTATTTAATAAATTCTTGATCAGTCTGACGTTGTCAGAGGGATTGGGCTTTAGCGGATGACTACGCCTCCAAATCAGATTGGGGCGCGAAAGAAGATGTGTGTAATATAAATATGTTTAGTCTCGCACAGGTAGAGAGGAAAGTTCTCTGGGGTGTAAACTAGTAACGTATTTGACTGCTTCTTATGGAGTTGATTTGTTCTTGTTGCTTCAGTGTGGGTGAAAAGGCCAAGCTTGAAGTTTTCAAAACGTCATTAACTTTAACAAGTTAGGAAGTTATGGAGAAAATAAACAAAAAACTTCGAAATGACATAGCAAGCGGTATGTTTGTGACTGCGTGTGTTTTAAGATTGTAAAATTCACAGTGATAGCTACGAAATACAACTGATCACTATGAAGATTCGAATAAGTAGGTTCGAAGGAATATTGGCCAAATGGCCTATGTCCCCAAAGGCTATTGGTAAATCAGTAAGAACTATAGTGCAAACTGTTATATGTATGCAATTATGTACCTGGCATTTAAAAGGTGAATGCCTCGGAAGAGAAGCCACAGGTACACTCTCTTTTTAAATATCCCAGGCATTGACCCAATGATCCCGAACCAAATTTCACTGGAATTATATATTTGTAGTTATCTATCAGTCCATCACGAGACACTTGTGTAAGGGGCAGTCGTTAGTGCGATTAAACTTTCTACTAAAATGAGTGTTTGGATGAATGTCCCCCTTTCAGACAGCCGAACATTCGGTGAGAAGACAATTTAGGTCAAGTGAAGACAACAATGCTTAATAAATATGATACATCATTCAAATAAAAAAAAAATGTCATTTTGTGTCAAGAAAGCACGCTACCAAAGATTCATCAAACTATAATAAAACGCATCCTTGATGTATGTGTGGTATTTTTACAACACCTTTTCTCCAACCATGCAATCTAATGGGTTGTTTAAAGTGTTCTTCACTAATATATAACTGTCTACTTCGAAATGCTATACAAAAGAGTAACCCTTGTTTAGCCTATACTGAAGCGGTCTTCGACACTCAAACTTTCCGTTTCCCCAAACAGTAATTTCAAAGACATTTGAAAGAGTTGTTGATTTGTAATTAAAAGGGCATTTAGTTAGTCAAATGAAATGATTAATACTAAATGTGGTGCCTGATATAAATCCCAGATATGTTGTTTATATACCTTTAAAGAGAAATGACATGATTGGGAAAAGTCAAAATGTCTCAAGAACCAAATATACCAATGTATACACTGACTAAATCGTATATTCAGGCTGGAAGGATTTGTTTTGAATTTGTTTACTTGAGGAGAAACAAGCATTAATCTATCAATATTGAAATAATTTTAGGCCCTAATAGAAACTGATCTCCTGGAAAGCCACATTACACAGCAAAATAAGCGCGTCTGATACTAACTGTACAAGAAATTGGAAATGACTTGTATGACCATAAAATTTTCACTGCAGAAACATTAAACAGCAGCATACTTGGTTCCGGGGCATCGTGTCCTCAATTTAAAAGTACTATCTTGCCATTTCTCTTTAATATAAGACCTTAAACTATCTGAGACCCATATGTGCAAGACCATTGTTATTGATAGTCGTATGTATTTATCTGAAATGATTGCACACGCGGCCGTATTCTCCACCAGGTCACTGTAGAAAATCAAACTCAATACAGTTCCACATGTTATAATGGAGACTGGTTTGGCTGTTGATTCTAGAATAATGGTTTGGCAGCCAGACTTCTGTAGTCCTTGAGAGGTTTTGTTTATTCTGATTGCGTAACTTTAAACCCACAATACAATGGTGTCAGACCATACGATATTTTAAAGATATAATTATACACTTGCTGAGACATAAACACTCGTCACAGGGAAAACAAACACACACAGACACAAACACACTGATTTCACAAATGACAAGCGTTCGAAAGCATACTCTGTCTCGTACTTCATTATCACTTCTATGTTACATTGAGCCAACTTCATTAAGCAAACTCATGGATTACGTATTGCTTACAGGCAACCCACCCAGCGTACATACTAACACGAAGTAGCCAGATATTAAGGTATACCACACAATTTAGTTATGTGGACACACTGTTACATACTCGAAGGCTAGCAAATACAGATACAGTAAGCCATGAAGAAACGTCAACGGGGGGGGGTAAAGGGGTGCAGTTGGCCCACTTATTTGGAGGGGGGGGGCAAACAAAGAGATCCACATCCCTCTAAATATATAACTTTCAAAATAAAAAAAAACAATGCAAGATTTTGTTTAAAAGCAGTGCAAGGAACACTACACTTTACATAAAAAATACCACAAAACATACATGACTTTTTGAATTTTTACAGTCCGTTTCGCACGCAAAAAATGTACCTTTTTTGCCCCAATTTGAGAAAATGGATCGACGCTGATAGACTGAACTACATTACGAACACAGATTATTAGCTTAAAATGCCCTTGTGCGTGTTATGTGCATTTCTCTCTTAGCGACATACCAAAATATTAATGCCAAAATGGAAACATTAAAAACAAACACACCTCTGTCCTCTGTCAAGTTTGTAGCATCTTCACCCTGCTTACAAATTATCTTTAAATTGCCGACAGGTATGTTATCAAAGATAACACTCAGAAACCTTGAGATGTATAAAGATATTATCCCATCCAAATCAGTAATTAAACTGGTACACAATAAAATGGTCCGTGGCTTCTTCCACATCTACTAAAGATTTGGCTTACCGTTGCACAAAAAGTGCGGTACTTTCATTACAGACAATGTTTTACATTGTGGAAGCTGCATTTAAAAGGGTCAAAATTTGATATCTTACCCACATAATACACATAATAGTGTTTGACTAAACAAATAACCACAATAGAACAACAAAAACAACAACAACAATAACAACAACAACAACAACAACAACAACAACAACAACAACAACAACAACAACAACAACAACAACAACAATAAAACAGTTATGTTGTAACCAGCAAAATATCTAGGCCTACAGATAATTACCAGCACGTCAATGAATATCATGTGAAAAAATCTATAACACAAAAGTCCATGGGGGAAAACTAGAATGGTCACTCATCGAGCTCTATTTTTAAAAGCAGCTAATGATCTTTTTGAACTGATTTTTTTTAGTGCTTCATTTTGAACCCTATCTGAGATGCTAGGAGTAGGAAAGTCATGTAGCTCATTTTTGTTCAACTGGTAAATATTGTTTAATGATGCCTTTAAACATTGTGATATTGTACCGTAATTATCAGGCGCCTTTAGACAAACGGAATTTCGATATAGCTCGTAGACAATGTGGAAAGTGTCCGTTTGACGGGAAACAATAACCTGAAATTCAATGGCTACTTTTTACGGCCAGGTGAGCTCAAAGACGCGAAAAGCTTTTGGCAACAAATTTCCGTCCCATTAAAACGACGAAGTTTAAATATTACTTTAATACACTCGGGCTAGTGGCAAACCGTGGAAATAATCTTTGACCCAAATTGATCTCGGGAGAGAGAAGAAAAAAATGTAGAAAGTAAAAGGTATTAAGGGAAAGAATCAAATAAACAAGAGACGAAAAAAGTGATCGAGGGAGAGAAAGCTGCCATGTCATTACAAAAGTGAATGCACTGCAAAAGCTTATATCAGTGTAATGTACATGTAGATATTGTTTGTTTCATCTCTTTATTGTATCTCTTAATATTTCTCGGCATTGTATGCTGCTTTGTTGTATTTTATCTCATGTACTGCACTGAGAAAACTCCTGGTCAAATTTGCCCCGGTGATTTATTTTCCGTGTAAAAGTGCATGAATTTACCAGAAATGCGGTGATTCCTTTTGCCGTTCCATTACTGTAATTGTGGTAAAAATGACCAAGCACCAGGGTAAAGGAATGGCGAGCGGAATCACCACATTTCTGGTAAACATGGTAAGTAAATGACCCTGGGAAAATTTAACGGGGAGATTTCTGAGTATGGTAACTCGTATTTACGTTCTCGAGCAGAGAATTTCCCAGGTGATACATACAGGCCCGTCCTTTTTTTCGGATGGGGGGGGGGATCCTTGGGGGCAGTCTGCCTCCTGTCCCCGGCTGTTCCGCCACTGTATAAGAGCAATATAGAACACATCTGAAAGCAGAGAAAACTCGTAAATAATAAAATACGGAAGAGAAGAGATGGAAATTGAAAGTGAAGGAGATTTGCTAACAGCAGAAGTAAAGTTCTTTACCGAAGAGAAAGAACGATGAGGAATATAGCATTACATACTGGTAGCGTATACACGAAACGTCTGTAAAGTCTCGCGCGTAGCGTTATTACATAAACGAGAAAAATGACGTATTGGTGCGATGTGAATACAAACCCAACAGCATGTCGGGGCAAAATCAATATTGGGTCAGTACACAAACTGACAACGTGAATACAGCTTCCACAACATGTCAGACACGAATCAATATTAGATCTATTCATTCCCTATCACAAAGAATCAACAGATATGTTCTCCCGGCGGATGTGACTTGGAGTCGTTTCTTTAGTGAAACTTTCAACAAGCGAGATTTATCTTGGCGGGTCTCAAATAAGTCAACATGACACAGCTGCGAGGGTTGACAATGTAATAGTCAAACTGTTAGATACTGGCAATGGCTGATCACATAGAAAAAAGAGTGCCGGTATTCTGTTTGATGATAGAAATTAATGTTGAATAACATTGAGGGGCATAACCAGGATTCTCGGAAGGGGGGGGGGGGGTAATGTGTGTGCGAAGCATTCCACAAAATGCCCATCTGTTTCGTTCACAATTATTTTGTCTTTCGACATTTATGCCGCGATTCCATGACATTTGCTCTGACGATAATTTTTATTTATTAATTTGTTGATTAATTAATGTATTCATTTATTCACAACATTGCAATTCAAAGAGTTGGATTATACACTGACCCTGACCTCAACCCTAACCCTAACCCGAAACCTACACCTAACCCAAACACTAACCCAACCCTATTCTGAACTGGAAACCCAATGGCAACCCTAACCCTAACTCTTTGTTTCATCTTGAGATATTGTCACCGGAGTAACTGTCGCCGGAGCAAATGTCGGATCACCAATTTAACACCATTTGCCACAAGCTTCTGGGTACAGCTGTGAAATAAGGTAATAACACACTTGTTTCAGTAACTTGTAACCTAACTTTCACATACACATACACACATTAATACATTATGTGTCTACTAAGAGAAAAAGAAAAGAGAAAACATAGAAAAGGAAACATGGTCATATCTTCAAAATCATAGTCGACGCTTAAAAACTCTTAGCATCAGAAAGCTCACTCAGGTAGTCCGACAATGGATGTCTCGTTAAACAGACGTCTTATCGGGTTTCATATTCAATCTCCCGTTATTTAGAATTCAATTTTGCGATGATGGACCGTTAATAGAAGCCGGCTATCTATGACATCTGTGACAGCTCTTAGCTTTAGCTTTAAAGCGGCAGATTAAAAATGACCATAGTTTAAAAAAAGTGAGCTATACATAATCCTCAATGCTCTACGTGTCTTTGGTAAGGTCTAAAAAATGAAGCCTTGAAAAAAATTGTATTTCAAAATGTTTATTTAGTGCTTTAAAAAGTAAAAATCTACGAGTACTCAGGTTGACTGGATTCACCATGCCCACTTCCTCCAATAGACTTACTGTGTGTAGATCTAGGCTATTTTAGTGGAAATTCATGGGTGACGTTAATTTAGCCTATGCATATCATGACAGTGGCAGCATAACTTTCCAAACTGTTGTATTCTAGGATGTTCTTTTGTCCATTTAAGTGCTACTATATAGCTCGGATGTTACAGTTTGACAATTTTGTTTTTGTAAATTGAACCTCCATAATGTTAGCCTGTGTCTTTAAAGGCATCATTTAACAATGTTTTCAGTTTTAAAGTCCAAGCTACATGATCCCCCATGCCACTCATTTCTCTGATACGACCTTCAAATAAAGCCCTGAGTTCCAAACGATCATTACGTGCTTTTAAACAGTGAACAGCGACCATTCCAGTTTTCCTCCATAGACTAATGTATATGGAAATGTATCGGTATTTATATGTACGTTGCTAGTTACAGCATAACTGCTAAATTTGTGTGATGTATGGCGTTTACTTTTCCATCCAAACACTATCATGCAGGTCAAATATAAAATTTAAACATTTTTTTTTTCAAATTGTTCTTCTATCATTATGCTAAACCATGTTTTTATCTCTTTGCATGCTTCATCATTTTTTTTTTTAAGTCACACACGATTT
>JZLH01S0257904.1:5443-18946 GCA_001188425.1 Eucidaris tribuloides | reverse complement strand
CAGGTGAATGGGAAGCTCCTGGTAGAAGAAAAATAAACAAAGGGATAGTGATGAAATCCAAATATGAACAAAAACAACATAAAATTGGATTAATAAGTAAAAAAATTAAAATTATTAAATGGCAAATCTTGTTTTTAAAGCATTATACGAAATATAATGAATTACCTCTACTTTTCTGTCAACAGATTTGGTTTCTGAGAAGAAGTCTGCTAGTTTTCTGTGCCACCACAACTTGTCGTACAAAATCTTGGCTGTCCCACTGTCGAAATACCTGGGATCAAAAGGAAACAAAAACATGGCAAATATTAAAACTTGTGATGTATTATATTTGTGATCAATAGGAGACATTCACCTGTTTCCATGGAGAAACAATATATTAACCTGTTGAAGACAATTTGATTTCAATAAAACATGCATTCTCCATGGACCTCAGCCCAGTATATGTTGTTCTTAGTCTCCAATGGGTTAAGGTCAACTCAGTATAATTGTGTGATTCCTATGTGCCATGGTTGAGACCCCCATTTTCAGCCATAAATTTCAGTTCCAGTGCATCACAATTTCAGAAGCCACAGAAAATTTTTAAGTTTTTCAGTTCCAGAGACCCCCAAATTTGCCGTTCCTCATACCAATATGTGCTCCAATCCACCGTACTTCATTTTCGCTACTGATTTTTGCCCAGCCGTGCCGCTTCCAGAGCATTGCACTTTCAGCACAGCGTGCCGGAGCATAGCATTTTGAGGTCTGTAAGGTCTGTAAGACCCTGATTTTTTATTTTGGTGTGGAACATAGGGATCACATAGTAAGTCAAGTCCTCTAAGATTGATGATGTCCAAATATCACTGACATAACACATTATCAGTAATCAATGAGAATGAAGGGGTTATTGCATCTTCTACTTACTTTCTCCTGACTGCTTTGCTGAGAGCTCTGTGATAGAAGTCCAGCCGGCCTTCCCCACTGTCCCCAAATGGTCTGATGAAAGGTTTCAGGGCTCTGTACACCATGGCCCACTTGACTGCTGGCAACGGTGCCATGTCTTCATATTTCTTCTCACTGTTTTTCTTAACTAAAGGTTATGAAAACAAATGAATTAAATCTTATCATTAATGCTATCTGATTTGGTGGCTTTTTGTTCATCATGTAGGTATCAGTGCAACAACAGAAGCACAGCCATTTACATTGTACAGTGTGTCTCAAAAATAATTGTGCAAGACAGAAGCGCTCCTCTTTGGTTAATGAAGAACACCATTTTCTGTGAGAGTCATGTACATCACCATTAAGCGGGCAGTGAGTCTTGAGCTCTTTCAAATGCCGTTCTGTTTAGTTTGCTTGTTTTTATCCTGAGATATGTTCAGTTAACTACGAAAAGGTAAAATCGCGAATGTGCCACTTTTACTACAGTCATTAATAGCATCAGGCCTTCTTCTCGTAAAAGTGACACAATTGTGATTCCATTCTTCTGTTGTTTACAAGATATCTCGAGATAAAAACAGGCAATTCGAATAAATTAAACAGCATGTAAACATTATGTCACAAGAGTATTTTAAACTGTCACAGAGGGCGCTTTTCACTTGTACAATTTTTTGAGACTTGCTGCATCATGTATCAAAAAATTGTGCAAGTAAAAAGCGCCCTCTTTAGCAATTATAAAATACTCTTGCGTGTGATTATGCTTATATCAACGTTAAGGGCAAAGTCTTAGCTTTCACATGGCATTTGTTTTGTTCAATTTACTTGTTTAAATCTTGAGATATCTTGTAAATAACAAAAGGGTAGAATCACAATTGTGTCACTTTTACAAGAGATTTTAGTAAAAGTGGCACAATTGTGATTTCACCCTTTCCTATTTAAATAAACATATCTCACGATTAAGATAAGCAAATTGAACAAAACTAACGGTATTTGAAAGCTGAGACTATGCCCTTGACGTTGATGTAAGCATTGTGTCACACGAGTATTTTCTAATTGCCAAAGAGGGAGGTTTTCACTTGCACAATTTTTTTTGAGACACACTGTATATTAACAACATGTAGCTCAAGAAGCAAATTACATACAGTTTTACATATTAATACCTCAGTGACACAAAATTTATGTAATAGTACAAATGCATCAATTATTCCTGTCATCGTGAACTGTGAATTTCATTTTTGATAGGCTGAAAAAAGTGGTGTGAAAAAGATTAAGTACATACATCAGTACATTAATGGGATTCTTCTGAGTCATTTGAGTTAATTCTTTTCTTAAAAAGTCCACTTGACTTGATCTCTTTGAATTACAGTCACATCTCAGTAATAGAGGGAGTTACAATTGTGATTATAATCATCATCAAAACAAGTTTACAAAAAAGTCAGAACAAAAAAATCTCTGTTGCTGATAATACTTTGAGAAAATAAAATAATTTTTACATTTTCATTTTTTTATTTACAAATTGATGTAATTATCTATTTATGTATTTATTTTCTTATTTATCTATTTATTTATCTATTCATCCATCAATCTATCTTTCTATCTATCTATTCTTTTCTATCTATCTATCTATCTATCTATCTATCTATCTATCTATCTATCTATCCATCCATCCATCCATCTATCAATCTATGTATCTATCTATATCTATCCATCTATCTATCTATCTATCTATCTATCTATCTATCTATCTATCTATCTATCTATCTACCTATCAATCTATCTATCTATTTATTCATTTATTTATCTATTAAATCATTAGGGAGGGGGAGGTTGAGTTTGTCAAAACAAATTACAAAGTTCATGAAGAAGAGCAAGAAAACAAGAAGGACTCACAAGCATTCATGACTCTATTTTTGACTCCAGGTGTTAGGTCGTCTTCGTCTCCCAGTATGAGGAGCAGTTCAGTCTCCAGGAGACCCGTGGCGGAGCATTCCAGGAGACACACTGTGGCTACCAGGAGCTGACCGCCGTTCTCCTCCTCGAACCTGGAGAAAACTTGCTCCAGGAGTCTGGAAAAGAATGTTATAGGATGGACATCGTTACAAGCTGAGTTAATAAAATAAAAGTTTAAATTGCTTCTCATTTTAACCCGTTGGAGACTTAAGTACGAGTTAACTTGTGTTGGGGTCTATGGAAAATGTGTGTTATAGTGAAGTCAAATTGTATCCAAGGGGTTAAGACATCATCTAAAAAGTAGATGCTCAGAGATATAGTACATCAGTAAAATATCACAGTTCTTCTTGTCAATCAGTGAAAAGACTAGCTCCAGAAGTGTAGAACAGATTGTAAGCAGACAAAGATGGTGATGAAAAAACTACTTAGTACAACCACCACTACTACTACTACTACAACTACTACTACTACTACCACCACTACTACTACTACTACTACTACTACTACTACTACTGCTACTACTACTACTACTACTACTACCACCACCACCACTACTACCACCACCACTACTACCACTACAACTACTACTACTACTAAGTACTATTATCACTACCACTACTACTACTACTTTAACTATTAATATTAGATGGCTAGTACAGTTACGAAGATGTGATTGGTCCACAGCTCGTCACATGATACGCTTTGCTAGGATTGCAAATGTTATATTTTCACAGCTCGTTATATTTTCCCAGCTGAATATATTTTTCGAATGTCAAGCGCCCTCGTACGGCTCAACACGACCCATGTGTGTGTGTTGGCTATGGAGAAAGCTTCACTGTGCGACGCAAACCGTTGAAAGTGCCTTTTCCCCTTAAAAATTGACATAATTAGTCAAACTGATATTTATCTTCCATATGGAAATAGAGAAAAAGTAACTGTCTTTCAGATTCATACAATTTTACTGGCAGGCAGGAATGATTTGGTGTCATTTTTTAAACATGGGTCCATAATTTTCGGCCATCAGCGTAACTTTCAGCCAACACTTGAGACGCGCGTGACGTTACTACGTGTTGTGCAATCGATAATGCAATCGGTATCGTCTGCTAAACTGAGCTCGGTGATGATTTTCTTTCCTCACTTGAGACGCGCGTGACGTCACTACGTGTTGTGCAATCGATAGTGCAATCGGTATCGTCTGCTAAACTGAGCTCGGTGATGATTTTCTTTCCTCAACGTCGACACCAAACTTAAAATTACCCACTATAAACGTAATCAAGGCCATCTAATATAACAAATATTAACTGATAGGGGATGTAATGTAACAATCTTTGGACCGTCAGGGAGTTATATTTCCCCTCGTGATCATATTTTCCCTCAGCGCTGCACGCTTCAGGAAAATATAATCCCTTGGGAAAATATAACTCCCTGACGCTCCAAAGAATGTTATATTACACCCCGTACTAGTCAATATCTGTATAATAACACCAGTAACAATTTTGACAATTGTTCCCCATGACTACTACCACTACTACTACTACTACTACTACTACTACTACTACTTTTACTATTAATACCACCAATAAAAATTTTGAGAATTGTTTGATGATAATTCAGTGAAGCTTTATTTGGTATTGTATTTCAGGGCATTAGAACATGATATAGATGTATCATTTACCATTTATGTAAACTATTGTTTTCTGGTGGTATTGTATAATGTAAATTATGTATGTTCTGTGGTTTAACCCTTAACATGCCAGAGGATTTGAACTTCTATGGGCTTTACGTGTATAATTTGGTGCAGATCTGCAACTTTGGCACGTTAAGAGTTAAGCATACAATTTCTTATACAAAATCATCATTAATATCATTATGCTATGTTGTGTATATGCTTATAATTGTTGTCATTCAGTATGTGTAACATATTTTGCTGTATTTTACTCTATTCTTTTGTACATGTATTCAATTATTTTCTTCAAAGATTGATCTAAAATAAAATGGCCTATCAGAGGGTTAAAAAAAAAATTGCCAAAACTATACATTGCATCTGATTTAAACTGAAGTACAATCTCAATCTCCACTCACTCAAGCAGACCGTCCGATAAGCTGTTGATCTTGTCCGTCACCTTGGCAAATAGACCGAACACTCGCAGCTCTTCACACGCAATGGCCAACCAGAGGGGATTCTGGGAAGATTCCTTAGCTAGAAGGTTGGTCATCTGAACGTTGTCCAGTTTCTTGTTGTACTTGCCTAACATCTCAGTGACAATGAGCTGGAAACAACAAGCAAACAAATAAAATGTCCAAGAATTATGATTTCTTTGTTTAACAATCGCACATCCAGTTAAGCTTTTAGTACAGATAGCTGTACAAACAGTTAATTTTCTTGTGATTTGCTCATATTTGCATGAAACCTGATGAGTTGCAGATCAAAAACCTTTGTTGTCGCTTCAACATGCTACATTTTAAGTCATTTGGAAAAAAAGTTATCAGTAATAAACATGAAAAAAAAGCACACTGATAACATAAAGTTCAAGCTAGCAATCTCCCATTATTGATTGATTGATGAATTTCAATTACAACAATAATAATGGTGAATTCTTACATAGCATACATTCCACCAATAGAAGATGCTCATGGTACATTACATAGATATTACCATAAGAATGACAACAAAATATAGAACATACAGTATACAAAGAAATGTAATGAAAATATAAACATCAACATAATTCAAAAATCAGGGAGGATATGCGTTATATATGCAAAATAAAATGATGTCATGTTAGATTGAAGAGGTAAGTTTTCAGATGTGATTTAAATACTTCTATGGATTTTGCTTGGTGAACTGAGAAAGGAAGATTGTTCTAGGGTGTAGGGCCGATATATGAGACAGAATACTCCCCCTTAACCATATGTTAACTGGGTGGGGTCAATTTGACAACCCCCCCCCCCCCGACGAATTTCGCGACCATGCCGCCGTGCAAATTTTTTTGATCGCGTAGGCAAAAACATAATTTCATACATTATTTGCATAATTAATTACTTAAAAAATATAAAAAATCTTTTTTTTTGAAAATTTTACTATACAATCATGTAGTTTACATCCAGCTCTACGCGCATGCAAACTTTCGCGGCAATCGAGCGATCGGCGGCCGAGATCTGAAGGGGGGGGGTCAAATTGACCCCCCCCCCAGTAAAAACCTGGTCTGAAATGGCCCAGTTAAAATAGGGTTAAGTTTAATTTGAGGTACCTGAAGGATTTGTGAGTTTGCAGAATGGAGATTTTGCGGGGAGGTGAAAATATTCAGAGTATCTTGGAGGTAAGTAGGGGTAGATGCGTGTAATGTATTTATTTATTTACTGACATGCTTATTTATTCATTTATTTATTTATTTAACACAACAATTATAATAACATACTTGTCTGGCCTGCATGTCCAGTGGGGTGACAATGATCTCCCTTGGTGTTACAGCTCTTTTGTGGAGTTCCTTGTGAGGGGGTGTGTCATCAATCATGGACAGGATGACCCGGATCTGAGGAGCTAGTTTACGAGGGAGCCAGCTGAGAAGGGATGATGAGCTGTCTTCGTCAAACTGCAGAAAAAAGCAAAAGAAGAAAAGAAATAAATCTTACAGATAAATGACATAATTGGGGGTAGTCCTGAATTTGGGGTGTAACTATTCTATTCTATGCAAGGATTCTACTGTGAAAATTTTGTAGTCAAAACTTGACTAAAGAAAATATGTTGTGTGGCTTTCTATGGGATTAATTTCTCTCAGAGTCGAGTGAAATAAAGTCCTGGTATGTTCATACTGATACTCCTTAGGTAAACAAATTCAAGATAAATCCTTCCAGCCTAGGGAATACACTCCAGCTGGTGTATTTTTGGTATATCTTTCAACCAGTTTAATTCTAACATTTTTATTTCTCCCGATCATGTCACTGCCCTTTAATGGATACTTACTGACAACTTTGCACAAGGAAAGTTAAACTTAGACACTGATAGTTAAAACTATGGAGCAGAGGAGCACAGAAATGAATGATGATGAAAACATTATAATAGTTGTGTAATGAACAATTTTGGGGGTGGAACAGATATTCCCATGGGGAAAAAAAGAATTGTCAACAATGATTGTGATTGTTAATAAACTGGAGTTAAAAGTGAATATATAACTGGGCTGATAAAACACTTAAGAAAATTCTAAAATTTTCATTTTATTATGAAATTGTTAACAATCACAATTAGCAACATACCATGTTTGGATATCATGGGGGAACTACTGCAATTCCCATCCCCCTATCTGGATTCTGTAAAGCAGTAAACTTTGAAATGTGTAAACATAAAAGTAACTCATAAAGTTAACATCTCATATTCAGGTACAGTTCAAAATTATGTAACACATGATATACCAATATCCTCATGTTGCAGTCATGATGAAGAGAAAAACTAATCAAAGATTTAGTACATCTTTGGCATATCTTTACCTGGTTGAGAGCATCAATGATGATGATGACAGGTTGTGTCTTGGGGTTAGAGAGGACACCACAGGCCAGCTGGCAGCATGCCTCCAGATTCTTGGGGATATTAGTTTCCTATGTGAAGAAAGACAAAGAGGTGTTTTCAGAAAAGAAGAAATATAATATTAAAAAAATTTCCCAGCTGCTGGGAGGAATCTACGTGGGAGACGATGCAAGACATGGGAGGAAACAATCAAAGAAGAAAGAAGACCATCTAGCATTATCCACATTAACCAAAATGATAAGACAGCATGTAGGAGAGCCATCAAGGAAATGTACTGCCCAACATCACAGAGTGGGAAATATGGACTTTTAATCGATGATGATGATGTTCTCAATTTGCACACAAAAATGTTTCTGCCCAGACTTTATCCACTGAAAGATAGATCCCTACGAACAGCATTTACAATTTGGGATTTATATTAATATTTAAACTAACACCTTTGACTTTAAAGTATACCTCCATAATGCATAATAATACTAACATCCAATTTATAGTAATAGATGAATAACTATAATAATTGATCCACTGATACGAGATGGTTGCACTTTTCAGGGAGGGGCCCAACATTATTCAAACAAATTTGTCACACTTTCTGAAAATTTCCAAGGTTTCAACTTTAATTTCAAACATAAAGAAGTATGATTATCAAAAGAATTATGAAAACTGTTAAAATTTAAATTCTCAGGTCAAAACAAATTAATCTGAAAACATCAACTTCATTTCATTCAGCAACTTTTTACAAGAGCTGAGGAGGATTTGTACCCACTTTCTGCCCAAATTTTGGATTGTCCAAAAATTGAGGGGATGGGGCAAAATGCTCCTTCATTTCCACTGGTAATCGAGGTGACACTCATAAATGAATTAATTTGCTGGTTGATAATCTTACATTGAATGCATTGAGCTCCTTCAGGAGACGTTTCAGACACAATTCCAGGTCCGTAGATCCAGGGATGGCTCCCACAAAATGTGAAGACTCACAAGTATCTAACTCCACAGGGACAAGAACACAACAATCATGCAAACAGAGCAGTCGACTGCGCGCAGTCGATGGGTATCCTCCGCAGCCTGCACTCCATCCCAATTGATGTAATTGAAAAGCTTCAAGTTACCATGTAGCAAGACCAATTAGATGAATAAGCATAATGAAGAGCCATTAACCTTTGCCACGTTACAGTAAAATCCAATTAAGCGCCCGAAGGTTATCGCGCGTAACAGAGCCCAAATCAAACTTTTAAGGCCCGTGACTTTGACCTCTGACCTTCAACTCAAAATCGAATCAGTAATTGGTCCTATATAAGACTTTCCCAAGTACATCAAAATTCGGAAAAGTCCAGACTCAAGTATCACAGAGACCAAATCAGAAACATTTTAAGGCCCGTGACCTGGACTCCAAATAATCAGTTTATTGGTGGCCTATAAACATACTTCCCAAATAAATAAAAAGTAAAAACTGACAGCCGTCTCAAGTTATCATGGTAACGAGCCCAATCAGACATATGTAGGCTCGGTGACCTTTGACCTTCAGCTCCAAAATCTAATCATTATTGGTGCTAAGAAAACTTCACCCAAGTTCATCACAACCGACCAGCCGCCAAGGTTATCGCGTTAACGAGAGAGAGAGACATATTAAGTCCGGTGACCTCGACAATTTTGACCTTTGAACTAAAAAATCTAATCAGTTATTGCCCATAATACATACTTCACCACGTTAATAATTCAACTGGCCGTTCTCAAGTTACGCGTAAGAGCCAAAAATCAACATATTAGCCCGGTGACCTTGACCTTCACCCCAAACTAATCGTCATTGTCGCCATAATACATACTTCCCCAAGTACATACAATTCAGACCACGCTCTCAGTGATCGCGGTATACGACCCAATCAGACATATTAAGCCCCGTGACCTTTGACCTTGACCTTTCAGCCAAAATCTATCAGTCATTGTCTCAATAATACATCTTCACCCAATAGACATGACAACCGAACAAGCCGCTCCTCAATTATCGCGGTAACGAGCCCAAATCAGAATATTAAGGCCGTAACCTTGACCTTTGACTTTCAGCTTCCAAAATCTAATCAGTCATGGTGGATCAGTACAACTACGTGGTCGCTAGTACATCAAAATCTGATCGGGGGTTCTCAAGTTATCGCGGTAACGAGATCCAGTAACGGACGGACGGACGGACAACCCGAAAACATGATGCCTCCGGCAACTTCGTTGCGGAGGCATAAAAAAGATATATACAGAACACCAAAGCACCAACAAAAAAGGCGACAGCCACAATGTGTCTTGTTCTATTTGTGTGCACTTATTCTACGTATATTTCATCATTCGACATCATTTGCCTTTTGGCCTATGTATATGATCTCTGACCTCTAAATAACATTGAGGTCCCCCCATATGGCTTTTACCATCAAAGTTTGGTTAAAGATGAGCTTATGGTTAAAAGTTACCTACCCCAGTAGAAATTTACTGGTCAACTTTAACATTTAATCTCACTTAACCTTTCACCTACATACATGACCTTTGTTCCCTTAATAACATTGAGGTATTTGTAAGTCATCTACCATCCAAGTTTGGTTACAAACGGACAAATGATTGTAAAGTTATTCAGGTTTCATAAGCATTACGAATGCCAACCTTGAAAGCCAAGAAATAGGAACAAATGCTTGGGAAATTTAAAAAGATAGGATCATTCTTGAACTTCCTATACATTACTACAGATAAATTTGTACAAAAAATAGGAACATTGGGTTAAAATGGCTCTTCCCCCCCCCCCCAAATAGGAATATTCCTATTTAATAGGAACAGTTGGCAGGTATACGCGAATGGACAACACTGCTGAGGATCCCCAAGTCTTCCACCTTGGTGCCTCGACAAATATACCTCAATGAAAAATGTCCAAATGTCATTTTCACTTGGGATTGAAACTGTAATTTTGACAATGGACCGGAGATAGGAATACCAAAATGGTGGCAGTTCACTCAAGCACATAGGGACAGCTTACTAAGTAATTCACCTTCTTAAAATTGCAAGGATTTAGCTCTTAATCATGTGCACATGTGAATGAATGGACAAAGTTCGAGTTAGAAACTTGTACTGTACATTTGCAGCAAGAGTCTATGAATTACGATTGTTTCTTAAATCCTGTAAGTAATCACATATGAAGCAATCCTGACTAGATACGGACATGATATGTTTTGGTACGTTCTACAACTTTAAAAAGCAGATTAAGATATTGGGATTTTGACATCAACATGCTCTGTTTCCTTCAACACATGAAGTGAGAGTGTCAATATTTTTTGTGAAAGGGGTGCACAAAGATTTCTATTGCTGGTTTAGTCTTAGTTTGCATATGATTATGATGTAATGTACTACTAAAAATGCCCTTACCCTGGAATGCGTTTGTTAAGGGCCATGGTCTGGGCTACATCCGCTGCACGAGCCATGATGGAAGATTTGCCAGTGCCGGCCCCTCCCACCACCATCAGGGCCTTGTCAACACCCACATCGGTGACGTAAGTCTGGATCTGGTCCAAGATGGCATTCCTACCCAGAACAGTGGCACCACGACTCTTGAGAAAGGACTGTGTAACAGTGGTAAGTTATCAGAGAGCACAGTTATTGCATTTGAAACCAACTGGATTGAATTGAAGGGAGGGAATATTAAGTTCATATTTGACCCGTCACCACGATACCCTGATAAAGTCGCACAACCCAAAGGTAAGGAAAGTGCCAAATACCATAATTATGATGTAAAGTATGAATGTGAAATGTCCTTTAAATAAAAAATATCATGATGTTCACAATACAGCAAAAGTTCGAATATTTTTAATTTTCATTCTATGTATATGTTTCATAAGATGTGCGACTTTATTAGTGCATCGTGGTGACAGGTCACATATTTACTGTGCATTTCATAATTCCAGTTTTAAAAAAGGCACTTCTTTTTAATTACTACTACTACTACTTGCACTGCTACTACTTATACTACTACTATTACTTCTACTATTACTTACTACTTCTACTACTTCTGCCAATATAACTACTGTTACAGCTACTGCTACTGCTATACTATTACTGCAACCACAACTTATACTACTGATACTATACTCATACTGTAACTACAACTTCTACTTGTTCTACTCTAACTACTAATCATTCTACTACTACTACTTATACTACTATTACTACTACTTCTGCGCTGCTTCTTCCTGCAGTGAACGAGAAAGTAGCCTACAATGATAACCACATCAAAGATCAGGTCAGTGAAGAAGTCTAAAGAAATCTACGACAATGAAGACTTTGAAGATAAGGAGACAGAAGAACAGGAGTAGTTACAGTAACCAAACAACCAGCAAAATACCAAATCAAATGAAAACAACAACTGGGTGGGAGAAAAAAAAAGATATCTATTTACATGATGAACAGACATCTTTAATGCAGGCCTTCAATTCTGCTTGGTTGAAACAGTAGGAGAAAATTAGGAGCAATATTCTCTAGAAAGTAGGATTCAATCCACTAAAGAAGGAGGAAAGTAGAATATTTAAATAGAGTCTGGAGTAGTAACCCCAAAGAAAATGGAAACATGCAAAATACACTCACACACACACACAAAAAAAAAATTGGTGAAAAAGTGGAATTTTGTTAAAACTAATTTTTCTTCACTAACATGTGATGATGGTAATTACAGTAATCTAAGCAACAACCTATAAAGACTACTCAACTCCAAACAAATATCAAACCTATCACACAGGGGTTTCTTTTTATAAAAAAGTAGGAAAATAATGATTTTAGGGGGAAAATCACAAAAATTAGGATCTTCACATAAACGTAGGAAAAAGCAGGAAAAGTAGGACCAGTTGAAGGCCTGCTATTGATAACACCCAAATTCCAGAACTCACCTCATGGGCATCTCTAGTTTGCTGATATGGATCAAGGTTTAAGTCAGGCATCGGATACTGTTCTTCAATTCTCTTCTCAAAAAACTCATACACCTGTATGGAGGAAGAAAACAACATGGAAGTGTCGTAAGTACATTTCTGGTGTGATTCTTACTACTACAATCTTTTCTCATATTTGATATAATAATGATACAAGTGAAAAGGTTCAAATGTTTATCTGTTGTTTGTAAAATAAAATCATTTTTTACCCATGTTTATTCCACAGAAATTAGGCATATTCAGAACACAATAAATTGTAAGCAAACTTCTTTCCTTTATGTCTGTTCCTTCAAGGAAGAATAGCACTAGACTAAGGAAGAAGAAACAGTACTTTCATCTTCTTATACAGAGGAATCATGTAATCAGTTGTCTTGTTATGAAATATACCATTACAGCCCCACAGAGAATGGAAAATTCTACTGATTCATATGTATTCCACAGCAGTAGTAAAGGGCACATCCCCCATTTGAAGAACTTTAGATCTCCTCTCCCTACAGATGATTTCAGTCAAGTTTAATTTATTCTTTTTTCAGTTCTGGGGAAGTCAAAAATGTGAGAAGGTTTATGAAAGATGGAAGACTGACAAAGAGTGATTCAATAGCTCACTTGAACCTTCAGCTCAGATGAGCTACAAATGGATACTTTCAAACTGCCAGTAAATCAACATAAAAAGTAAACACAGGACTTAGGCAGTTTAAGGGTTGGTTTGAATATGACAGATTTAATAGTTCAAAACAATAGAACAAGGACATAGTAATTTAGTTACCTGCTTGGAAAAGAGTTCTCGTAAACCTGCGAATTCCACCTTTCCGTCAATGTCTATGCCAGCAAAGTCTACATCATACCAACTGACTCGTTTGCCCTGGAAACAAACATGTGAGAGTGGAATTCAGACACAGGAACAACTTCATCAGGGTATGGGTAACACATTAAACTATATGTCAGAACTATAACACTGATTATGACTCCATATTGCCAATCATTATTTTTCTAAACCAAGTATCAATTCTATTACACTATTGTAAACAGTCAAAGATCATTAATGTTAAAACTTTCCATTCTTCATATACAGCATGTATGTTACCAATGAATATGCATTTGCAGCCAATTCATATGCATTTCAACATATTATTTCCAACTATAAGTGCAATATTCTGTCTTTTACAGGGAATGAAG
>JZLH01S0257882.1:26631-39894 GCA_001188425.1 Eucidaris tribuloides | reverse complement strand
AAGGCCATTGAGGGGACCTGGGGTAGTGAATTGTCTAGTGGGCTTATCTTACATGTACATAGGGGCCCTGCTATTGAATACAGTGATCTCACCATGAACTTTTGTTGCTTTGAGTAGCCGACAGGCATGCGTAACGTAACACCTGGTTTTGAGAAATCGTTTCCTCGAGGGAGGCCTCGTGTGCTTTGTTTTAAGTCCATTTTATGTAGTACAAGTTTAAAGGGATGCACCGCTCGCAATCCATGTACGTTCAATCCCATCCGCTTGCCCCTATTGCAAGGCCGCACGTAACACTGTATACTCTATACTATTTAGTGTAGAGTTCAGTGGTGCGTAACGACAATCGTGGAGCTGCGAACATAATTGCCGTTGAGGGTAGGGCTGTTGTCAGTTCGCCTTTCTTCGGGTGAATACGTGTTGCGTAGGGAATTGCACACAATTCGTGCGTGCTCGCTTTCCGAAAGTATACGGGCGTTCCCGAATATATTACCCGAGTTGGGCCAGGTCCAAACGCCCACGACTTGCAACTTTACGGTCCCTTTAAAGCTAAACTGGATTATTGCGTGGTCAATGATAGTCTTGGTTCCAGACCATGCGACTTTTTCTACCTCCAGAGTACAGTCACTCTCTCATTTTTTTTACCTCTAGTGTACACTCAAGTTCAACTAGACACTAGTCGTAGTCTAAGCATTTGACTGAAGATAATAGTTCCCTTATCAATATACGATGGGTTGATCTACAAGTCTGGCAGCCAGACTAGGTCAATGATGGAAAATTTTCCATCGGAGTTGTCCATTTTCTTGGTTTCCGGGTAATAACATTTGCTTTGGAAATAGTTCACCTCAGATGTAACAAATATGGGAAGAACTGACAATTCAAACAAGTACAATTCATTAAGATTTTCTGTTGTTGACCTTGTGTTGTAATATTCACAATTAAATCCCCGGGTGAAGTTTTGGTCAATGATGATTGCGGAGGCATCATGTTTTCGGGTTGTCCGTCTGTGCGTCTGTGTGTCCGTCCGTTACCGGTTCTCGTTACCGCGATAACTTAAGCTGACGTGTACATGGCGATTTGTTCTCTGATAAGTTATAAACAGTTTTTACTTGGTTCGATGTTGACTTGTTTTCTGATGTCCATCAAGAGTCATGACAATACTTTACTTTGTGAAAGATCAATGAAAAGATGTCTGATTGCCTGAAACTATTCTTGGGATTTAAAGTAATAGGCTAACATTGTGGAGCTTCAATTTAAAAAATTGTCAAACTTTGATATCTGAGCTACATAGTAGTGTTCAAATGGACAAATAAAGACACTATAATAACATGTGGAAGACCCCGTTTAAAAAATTGTCCGAACTTTGGCTTTCTGACGTATCTGACAAGTGTGTGAATGGAACATAATAAACACCGCTAGAAACACAAAAGTTTGGACAGTTATGGGCTGTCAAATAGTAAATACGTGTAGATACAAATTGGCAACAATATAATTTGTATCGGCGATAGAAATTCTGCTGGCAACATCAGCAATGCTATGGAAGAAAAGCTGGAATGGTCTCATGCAATGATTTTCACCTTTTTAAAAGTACTTAAAGACAGCTTACGTACATGTAACATGTGTGGAAGCTTTATTTAAAAAAAATTGTCAAATCCTTGCTTTTTGTAGCATATCTGGTAAGTGTTTGGATGGAGCAAATAAACACGCTTAGCACACAAAAGTTTGATCAGTTATGCTGTCACTAGTAAATATGTGGGGCAGATATCAAACTGGGCACATTAATTTCCTTCGGCGATAGGAAATTCTGCAAACAGGGGCAGTTATGGGGGAAAGCTGAATGGTCTCTCAAATGATTTTTACTTTTTAAGTCAAATTTACTGATCGTTTTAAACTGGCATTTTTTTTCAGGCTTCATTTTTAGAAAGACATGTCAGAGACCACTGGATAGCATGGGGGAATCAATGCAGCTCAGATTTTTTAAAACTGGAAACACTGTTATACAGTGCGCTTTAATGACTGTTTTACACTGCAATTTTTTCAGGGCTTCATTTTAGAGCTGTATCAAAGACACTAGTAGGCATGGGGGAATCATGAGCTCAGAATTTTTTAAATGGAAACACTGTTATACAGTGCCTTTAAATTTAAGCACATTAATGCGGAGACGCAAAGGTGTAATAGCTTTAATAATAATAAGTACATTAATTCCATGCAGTAATTTGTGATTATTGTTGAAATGGGCACTTACTAAAAAAATGAAAACATAAGCTGGTACCGGGTGTACATGTACATGTATCACAATAATTATGAATTAGCCAATCTACAGACATGTACATGTATAGATGTGCTAGTGTCGTACATGCAGGTACCATGCCTCAGCTACACACACTGTACAAATGTAGACGAATACATGTAAGACACCATACAGCAATTTCAAAGTTCATTGGCATCCGGATTTGTACATCATGAAGGTCCACATGCATCAGGATGATTGCTTGAGCGAAACTGATCACAGTGTTTACAGTTAATTCACTTGACGGTACACGGAAGCGGTAGGTAGCGATCAACGTGGTATTTGCACTGTCATCGACGATACGGCCGCAACCCATTGTGGGGGTGTGTGTGCATAATCAATAACATTAATGTAATTGGGGTCCCCCGGCCCACCACTGAAATGACTATCTCGTCAAATTGTAAGCGCCACTAATCGAGGACGTCGACTCGTACAGAACTACTGTATGTAAACATGGACTATAAATCACGATTACACACCTCCAAGAGGGGACATTATGTATATAACCCCGAGACACAATTTGTGTTTTACAGTTAACTGGAATGGACTTATTCAGTGCATATTACTTTTTAAAAAAAATTCCAACACATCCCTATACAAATGAGGACACGATTTCCAAACGTTTCCACTACATAGCAAATTTAGGACTGTCCTTGATTTGTGTGTTTTCCTCAGTTCTCAGTTGGTATGTACATGTAGAGTGTTGACTTATGTCCTCGTTAGGAGGTGCTTACAGACAGACAGACAGACAGACAGACAGACACACACACACACACACACATAATATTAGGATATCAAATCAGTTAAATCATCAAACTACTCCAACATATGGTTAAAACATCATTTCCTAACCTGACCTGGATTCAGGAATGATTAAACGTTAATAATTCATCCTGAAATAACGAGTGCACTTGAAAGTCGTGCACTTTGAGCTGTAATCACTGTGTTGTATGAGAGTTTGATGAAGGAGGAATCTTGACCGGTGTATTTTCGGTTCACTTGAGTTCCGTGCCGTCCTGCACTTTCTTTTCCTTTCTGCACCTGTGTCCACAGAGCTGTGTACGCTACTTTGTCAAAAGTGCAGCTAAAAATATAGATGCAGGAGTAATTGAGGAATAAGTGTAAAATCTCTCGCAGTCAACTACAGTGTATCTGCATTAGATGTTTTTGCTAAATGACTCGGTATCTGTGGAAATGCCCAAATTTGAATTTGAATTTGAATTTATCTATTGTCTGATCAGAAATGTGATTTTTCACTCCTTTATATTTAATCCCTTATCCCAGATGTTTGGAGGTGGTTTTAATTGTTTTTTTTTTTTTTTAATAATCCGATTGATAGATGACATCAAATTTATACATGATTACCATCTGTAGCGTACGAGTTCCTTGTACAGTAATCTCTGCATATAATAGGGTAGACATTTGTTATACCCATTCAAAAGGAGTACCTCATTAACCAGGGGAAATTTCAATAAGACAGGTAAGAAATGTTTTGCTAAATTTTACCTATTAAACAGGAGTATCCCATTAAATGTAAGCACATTATGCGGAGACCAGTGTAATACTTCAATAATAAAAATACTTTATTGCCATGCCATATTTGTGATTGTTGAATGGGCACTTTTACTAAAAATGAAAACATCAGCTGGAACCCTGTATGTACATGTATCACATAATTATGTGATACATGTATGTATGTACATGTACATGTATGAGATGTGCTAGTGTGTACATGCATGTACCTGCCAGCTACACAGCACTGTACATGTAGGTACATGTAGACACATACAGCAATTTCAAGTTCATTGGCATCGGATTTGTACATCATGATGGTCCACATCAGATATTGCTTGGAGCGAAACTGATCACAGTTTACATTATTGCACTTGACGGTACACGGAATGCGGTAGGTAGCGATCAACGTGGTATTTGCACTGTCATCGCTGATCGGTGCAACCCATTGTGGGGGTGTGTGTGCATATCATAACATTAATGTAATTGGGTCCCCCGCCCCCCTGAAATGACTATCTCGTCAAAAGGCCATTGAGGGGACCTGGGGTAGTGAATTGTCTAGTGGGCTTATCTTACATGTACATAGGGGCCCTGCTATCAAATACGGTGATCTAACCGTGAACTGTTGTTGCTTTGAGTAGCCGACAGGCATGCGTAATGTAACACCTGGTTTTGAGAAATATCATTCCCTCGAGGCAGGCCTCGTGTGCTTTGTTTTAAGTCCATTTTATGTAGTACAAGTTTAAAGGGATGCAACACTGTATACTCTATACTATTTAATGTAGAGTTCAGTAGTGCGTAACAACAATCGTGGAGCTGCGAACAGAATTGCCAATGAGGGTAGGGCTGTTGTCAGTTCGCCTTTCTTCGGGTGAATACGTGCTGCATAGGGAATTGCACACAATTCGTGCGCGCTCGCTTTCCGAAAGTGTACGGGCATTCCCGAATATTACCCGAGTCGGGCCAGGTCCAAACGCCCACGACTTGCGACTTTACGGTCCCTTTAAAGCTAAACTGGATTATTTGCGTGGTCAATGATAGTCTTGGTTCCAGAGTACAGTCACTCTCTGATTTTTTTCTACCTCTAGTGTACACTCAGGTACAACAAGACACTAGCCGTAGTTTAAGCATTTGACTGAAGATAATAGTTCCCTTATCAATATACGATGGGTTGATCTACAAGTCTGGCAGCCAGACTAGGTCAATGGTGGAAAATTTTCCATCGGAGTTGTCCATTTTCTTGGTTTCCGGGTAATAACATTTGCTTTGGAAATAGTTCACCTCAGATGTAACAAATATGGGAAGAACTGACAATTCAAACAAACTTGTACAATTCATTAAGATTTTCTGTTGTTGACCTTGTGTTGTAATATTCACAATTAAATCCCCGGGTGAAGTTTTGGTCAATGATGATTGCGGAGGCATCATGTTTTCGGGTTGTCCGTCTGTGCGTCTTTGTGTCCGTCCGTTACCGGTTCTCGTTACCGCGATAACTTAAGCTGACGTGTACATGGTGATTTGTTCTCTGATAAGTTATAAACAGTTTTTACTTGGTTCGATGTTGACTTGTTTTCTGATGTCCATCGTGACAATACTTTACTTTGTGAAAGATCAATGAAAAGATGTCTGATTGCCTGAAACTATTCTTGGGATTTAAGGTAAACAAAATCTTCACTTGCTGTAACATATCAATATCTGTTAAATCACGAATCCTGTACATACTTTCTGTGATAGAATTTCACCCACCGTGGTTCTGTATTGATCGCCAACTTTCAGCTACCTGCTGTCAACGGTCACCCTGATCCAACCTAGCCGATCTTTCTCACCCTGTCCAATCAACTCTGTCAAGGACAGATGATTAGTAGTCTAACATCCAGAATCCTTGATCTTGTTTTAAATTTGTACTTTTGATGATTTTGTCCACCGGCCCCCAAAATAGTGTAATTGAAATGAAAGCATACATAATAGAAAAGAGCTAGTGTGCCCTACTTAAATTCTCTGGTAATAAATGTTTTTCTACAAAATTTTGAATAAATAATCATATACTAAACACCCAAAATGAAACAGTTTAGACTCTGAATGAGACTGAGACACAGGTGGCCAAACGTTTATTCTGTGCTAAGAAGAGTCATTCTATTTTCGCTCCACCTGTGTGATTATGTGTGAAGTACAACTGACCCAAGAATAAGATTGTGAGAAGAAGGATTTCTGTTAATTTTATGTGGAAATGTAGAGTTCTAGCAGTTACCTAGCAAGCTTTGGACATGGGGGTGAAAGGGGGGGGGGGGGTTTGGAGGGCAGCCCAGACAAATAAATCAAGTCAAATCATGTTGCATATTATGGAAACACATGAATGTATGTGTACGAACATAAACACCTCCCCCCCATCTCACTACGAATAATATTAGACCTAAAGATTTGTGTGTGTGTTTCTTTTTTTATGCTAATTTCCATTGTTACATGTAGAGCTATTGCGTGAGTGAAACATCACAAAACAGTTCAGCAGTTCTAAGTTTTGTTGTTATCACATTGCCTTCAAACACTGTTGAAAACATATGCAATATAAAAAATACACAATTGTTTGTACGTAGAATTAAGATAAATTACAATGATAATATACAGTATGTATCATTGTATGACAATCACCACAGCCATGTGACATATGATGCACCCCGCATTACCCCGGGGTACTGTTTTACCCCTTTGTACCGCATTGTCTAGCACCCTCTTGGGTCCAAAAATGTATTTTCGTCAGATATTTATCACCGAGATCAGTGAATATGGTGCAGAGGCTGTGCAATTGCACAACAAAAAGACATATAAACGTACGAAAAGTGTGGTGAAAATGAAGCTGAAGTTGTTATTTTCACACTTCAAACTTACCTTTTACACAGTTTTGTAACCCAGGGCACAGTGCTAAAAATAAAATGAATAATTCAACAAAATGGTGGATTTCTATTTAGTACCGCAGGGTACCATTTATGTCATCATATTCTGAATATTTACAAAACCTCCTTTTTCTTACAAGGACTCTGTAGTTTCAGCTGTACTGGGAGAAATTGCTACGCGATCACATTAACCGTGGTTGAACACAATAATCATTACAGTTATATTGTACAGTTAGACGTGGAATAATCTTCTTGGCTCATTCCTTTCTTAAAACAAGCATGCATGCCACAAGGCAAGCATTGATGATGGTGCGACCCACATATGGCTGTACCAGAAGAATGCTAATTGGACGTAACTGCATGATGGTAACTGTTAATGCTTGGTGTCACGGATTGCTCTTCGGGGAAATTAAAACCCATTGGCCTTTGAAAACTGCCATGTATTATTCATCAACCAAGTATGTTGTTGTTTTTAAAGGCTCAGGACATGATTGGGAACACTTGAAAATGCCTCAAGAACCAAATGAGTTGGGACATACATGTATACCAATGTACATATACTACCTGGAGTGTAAATCCTGGCTGGAAGGATTTATCTTGTATAATTTGTTTATTTCAGGAGAATCAAGTATGAACATACCAGTATTGAATTACTTCTGTGCCTCAATAGAAATTAATACCATAGAAAGTTAACAAATTTGCCCGTCACAAGAGATACTGATAAGTATTTCTTTTAAATGTGTCAACATTTAAAGGCTCGTGATATGATTGGGAGCACTTGAAAATGCCTCAAGAACCAAGTGTGTTGAAATATATACCAACTATACACCAGCTGGAGTGGATCTCCCAGCTGGAAAGATTTGTCTCTAATTTGTTTACTTAAGGAGAATCAAGCATGAACATTATTTCTATCAGGGCACGATAAAAATAGGACCCATATAGAGCTTCACAGCAGGTTTGTCTGCCATGAGGGATATTGACATTAGTTATTTTAGAATGAGTCAACGTTTGACTACAAGGTTTTCACAGCAGAATCATTGCATAGTTTCCTTGATTCTAGAGTAGTTTCAGCCCCAATTGAGGACTACCCCCAATCATGTCATTTACCTTTAAGAAAGAAATTTTCAAAGCAAAATCTTTGCATAGGTTTCTTGATTCTAGAACTGTTTTACCCCAAGTTGAGGATTTCCTCCAATCATGCTATTTACATGTACCTTTAATGCACAGGTGGAGACAAAGAACATTTGAAAGACAAAACCTGAAAGTGAATTAACGCTAGACCTGTGGCTGTAGTGCTTGTAAGACATGCACTGAAAGTACCCAGGATGTGTCTCGTTAAATGTTACTGCTGAACCTTAAAAATGTTTGGTTGAATGCAAGTCATGTGACCTTCTAATTTTAATACTTTGGATGTTGTGGATGTGTTGAGCCCGTTCACCATACCAACGGAAAGTCTGTATGATTCATACTTTGCAGGGTGGTGGTTAGTGATTCAGACAGTATTATTCTTACCTGGGAATGTTGCATGTACTGTAGCTTGCTGTGCTAAGTACATAGGACCTTTGAAAGGTTTTGGACTTGTTTGCACTTTGTAGCAGTTTTAATTGAGGCCTTTTCACTCAGATTTGATCCAATTAAAAAAGGTACAGTACGTAAAAATACAGTGTTCAAAGGTTGCAAAATTTTAAAATAATAATAGTAAATCACTTGAAATTGGGCCATCGCTCCAGATGCATTTTGTATTGGTAGTCTACATTATTTGCAAAACTGTATGCAAACTGAGCGTATACTATGTTATCAACGTAAGCCGAATTGTTAGTGGTACAGTGTTTCAAACTTGTGTTGAAAGGGACATGCTGAAACTTTTCGTGCACTCAACAGAATATTATGTACACTAAACAGGTGATTGGATGCCAACAACAAACTAAATGAAGGTTGGAAACTATGCGAAAAAATACACCAATCAATCAATGCTCACCATTTCCCATTTACATGAAATTTGTTTTTATTTGCTTTTGGCTTTCTAATCACTTGTTCGTGTATGCTCCATGCCTTCAACATGTCTCTTTCCAACGCAATTGTATGCCTTAATTCTCTTTTTTTTCCCCACTTTCTGTTTTCGTGTTGCAGTAAAGTAACGCCACCTCCACACCAACCATGATGGGCCGGGGTGACGCGGCCGGTTACACCGGGTACACTCCGGGCTCGTTGAGGCACCGACAACCCGACGTCGTCTACAAAGTCGGGATCTACGGCTGGCGCAAACGATGCCTGTATCTCCTCGTCCTCGTTCTAATGGCCGTCATCACGGTCAACCTAGCTCTCACAGTGTGGATTCTACGGGTGCTAGATTTCTCCTTAGTAAGTTTGTAGTCAGTGATATTATTATTATACCCTCACCAAATAAAGTTTGAAGGGGGTATATAGGAATGAGCGTCCAGTTGGGCCGTCGGTCTGTCCGTAGCAAATCCTGCCAATCGAACTACTTCCTCAGTTTTCAACTAATGCTCATGAAATTTTGCACACACATTGGTCTTGGAGTAAACATGTGCAAGACATAATTTTTGCATATGCCAGAAACTGCATTACCATGGTAATGGCATATTATGGCAATAAATTGGGAAAAATTTTGTTGGATCAAAGTACTTTCTCAGATTTTGACCAATGCTCGTGAGATTTGGCACAAACATTGGTCGTGGAGTAAATATGTGCAAGATACATTTTTCGAATGTGTTGGAAACTGTGTTGCCATGGTAATGACATTTTATGGTAATAAGTCAGATATGTGTTGGGGCAGGGGTATTAATCACCTTCAGTGATATTTCTAATTGATTATGGATTTGTCATTGTTAATCCTGGTTTGTCCCTGCTAACATGAATTTACCCCACTCTTGTAGCAATCAATCTCACACCATCTTGCTCGATACAGGGTATCCTCATTAATTTCTCAAACCAACCCTCTTGAGGTCTGCCTGCCCTTGTTCTTATCCATGTCTTCTTCTGTCATCCTTGCTTTCTTTGTTTATCTAAACTCCAACACCTTTTCCAGAATATGATCATCGTTCACTTTGTTTCACTTCAATTTACTTACTTCCTTATCACTATTTACTAAGCACAACTTCTCCAACAATGTCAAAAACTAACTTAAATATCAAACTTGATAAATCCATCTAAATCTAAATTGAGTAATTAGGTGATTATGTGTTTATCAGTGCCTGCTAATTAAAGCTATACAGTGCTGGATAGTTTTATATGCTAACAAATCAGTGTGTTCATGTTGTTTTAATTAGAACCTTTTCTTTTGTAAGGAAAAACAAGTTGCAAAACGTAACTGTTCAATATGAAAAAACCCCGGTCATTTCAATACCAAAATAAGTAATAGAGAATTGGCCTACTAGTGTGAACCCACCCAATATTGTGTGTTCCTCCGGCTATCCCTTTATTTGTAGTGCATTCTCCCCATGGGAAATGTCTGACTATGCCATTTATTCATTTTGCCTCAAACTGTTTTCTTATTCCAGAGACCAAAAAAGATAAAAAAAGTGGAGCATTATAACATGCTGAGACACAAGAGACAAAATACATTCTGGAGAAGATTGGCACTAATTTCATGAATTTTATTACTCACATTAACGCCTTGTATCTGGAGCGTTGTCTTTTTAAAGAAATTGTCCTCTTCTCATCGTCAAGTGTAAAACACAGGAAATAGGCGGAGATTGGCTAAATTTCCTGTTGTCTATTGGTATGCCTCACTGGTCATCCTCAGTTTTTCAAATGCCTGCCATCTCTCACGGGAGGGGTCAATGAATATTTAACCGATGCTAATTCGATTTCCCCTCCCCTCCCCTGCCCTGCCCCGTCCGTCCGTTCATCTGTTTATATGACCTCATTGGCATACAGACGATAAGTCATTGTTCTGCTTGTCGTTTTCTTATAATGGTCTATGATGTTTTGTGAAGATACAACAAACCTGGCCCAGATAACATATTGGGATGTTGAAAACATTGCAATGATTGCTGTAGATCTCAGTTACAAATTTTGTAGTATGTTAGACAAGTTTGTCACATGATTTAGACATATTTATTTGGCAAATATTCATATCTAGTCATTGGTTTAAGTTTGTTATGTAAGTCTGTATGACTTCATATAACAGCCTGAGTATTTTTTCATACCCACGCCAAACTAAGTTTGAAGGGGGTACACGAATTAGCATATGGTTGAGCTTGCAGGTGATCAGTTCGACCGGTGCACACGTTGTACTTAGATAGGCACATGAAATTCATTAATCATAGCTTTGTGTAAACTGCTTGCAGAATTCTAAATTTGATGATAGAGAAAATATGTATTTTTCCCATAAGTGTTGTTCAGCCTTTACTGGATATTGTACAACAGAAACAGATCATCTCTACAAGTATGTAACTGTATTGGACCTTTCTTTCTAGAATTGTGTGTGCTATGTCCTTTTATATTCCCCAAAGGATTACAAATTTAAACACCAGCAAACTATGGTAGTCCAAATATGAGTCTGCTACAATGATTCAAATAATTTATGTGAATAACAGTGTTTGAATAGTACTGTGTCAACAAGGCAATTCAATTGGAGATTATTATTATTATTTTTTGATAATGCGAATCAATTTTTGTGCATGATAAAATGTCAGTGACCTGCCTGTGCAAGTGCTCATTGTAAAATTTCAGAAGCTTGATTACATCAAGATACATCCCACAGTAACAATTGTTATTAGAGACACCTAGGAAAAGTACATTAACTTCAGTGTCTATTTGTGCATTGACACATCTCTCTTTGTCTTTTCTCTGTGTATCTCTCTGTCTGTTTTTCTGTCTCCAGAGTGGCATGGGAAAATTCAAGATATATCAAAATGGAGTACGATTCGAAGGCACAGTAGAGTTTCTGAAAGCATTTTATACAGCACAAATAACATCGATGAAGGTGAGTAATATACAGCGGTCTTTGCATGGAGTAACGTTTAATGGGGTACTGCTGTTAAATGGGAAAAATTTAGGCAAGCATTTCTCATCTTACTTTAACAGAAATTTACTCCACTTAATGGGTTACTCTGTCAAAAAGGGTTTATCATCTCAAACATGAATGATCACTCCCCATAAAATCACATTTTGCACCGAGACAAGTTTTCTCCACGCACCGTTCCTGATACAAACCTTACAGAACCCTCTTGGCTCTGATTGAAAACTGATTTATTGTGACAGCGATAAATGTCTTGTTATGTCAACAGAATGTGGGTCTGTTTTCCTTTTTACACAGTAATCAAATGGTGCCCTCGTTGACGCCATTGCAATGTTGCCATTTCACTTTTAACTCTTACCATGTCCCTAGTGCCTTTTTGCACCATAAATTCTACTTCTGAAATAAGTGCCAGTAATATACAAATTATTTCGTTATTTCATTTTTATATAACAGAGGGACAGCCCTCTCTAAGTCTCTTATAAAACTGATTCACATCAAGTGGATACAAATTAAAGATTTTGTCATTGAATTGTGTAAATTTATTTCAATGAAGTATTGATTTTTTTGTATCAATTTGAATGTCAGTTGTTAATACAACTTCCATAAATATTGAAACGTGACTGGCTTTGATGTGAACATTTATTATCAAACATACAATAAATTACATGTATGTATCAGATAATCAGACTGGGTATAGTCACTAAAATGAAAACATTTTTTTTTCACTGTATTAATTCCTCAGTGTCAGGTGTTGGGTGATCTACAGAGAAACGTGTTTCGCGTCTCGAGACATGTCTCGAGACAGTGTTTGTGTGTCTCGTGTCTCGTCTCGGTCTCGGCACGCTAATTGTCTCGTCTCGGTCGCGGTCTCGACAGAATGTTTCTCGGTCTCGTAGCGCCGAGACATCGACGAGAACACTATGAAAAAGCTCAATTTTTGACAAGGTCCACTCTCAAGATTCTCACTTCTTTCTGCGACCTACAGCATAAACATGGACATTATTTAATGATGTTAAACTCTGGAATGGAGTTACAAAGGAGTAGGAATTAAAGAGTGGATACATTGGAATACAGTTCTGGTGAGATTTGCTTCACTTTTAGTAAAACAAATGGTACATGTACAGTGTACTAAACTTAAAGCGCACTGTCGCTACCAAGAGTGTACACCATGCGCTGTGTACGGACTTTCAAAATGGACCCTAAACAAGATCTGTCGATCTAAACAAGTATTCAAGTCTGAAAAGATACCCTTGTAAAGTAAATTTGTTGAATACCATATAAAACAAGTATTCAAGTCTGAAAAGATACCCTTTTAAAAGATACCCTCTGTTAAAAGTATGCCCTTTTTCATGATTTTGATACCCTTTTCATAGTATGCACACGCATCGCCCGGCCGTGAAAAACAACCCTTTTTACGGGGTTTGTTTATTCACGAGCTCCGTATCAAAGAAGAAGGTCACTTCCGCCACAAAATTAATTGTTAATTGTGCAAAACATTTTGAGTGTGCGTGTGTGTGTGTGTGTGTGTGTGTGTGTGTGTGTGTGTGTGCGTGCGTGCGTGTGTGTGTGTGTGTGTGTGTGTGTGTGTG
>JZLH01S0257882.1:3104-13210 GCA_001188425.1 Eucidaris tribuloides | reverse complement strand
GTGCGATACAGTCTATACAACTGTCGAAATGTAATACTGATTGAGCGATATGATAAGGAACATTGCTACTCCTGGAAATGTTGTTTGCATGACCACCTATAGCAGGGGCGGTTGCACGAAAGCCCTGACATTCCTACTTCTTGGACATCTCCATAATGCGTTTCACAAAACCCTGACATCAACTCCAGCTGACAAAAGTTATACACCTCCGGAGCCTCATAAATCAGACGCCACCTACATTACACTATGCACATGCCATTTCAAGAATCCACAATATTGCTCCAACATACAAACGCCAAAATAGTAATTTAAAAATAAAAAGCTTCAAATCATGCTATCAAATGTTTAAAGGATATTTCAATTTGACACTTATCCCAAACATGTCTTAAAATATCAGTGATACGTTTCTTAAATCTGTATGACATTATTGTTATTAGAGTGGTAAGAAATCATTGTTATAAGCGTCTGTCATTAAATAATAAAATTTTTGTGTTATACAACTTAAATAAACATTTCAATACTCTATTAACTAAGATAGAATTAATATAAAAGAACAAAAGAACACACTAAATAAATATAGACATTAAAAGAACCAAATAAAAACAGTGCAGTGATTGAAGCTGCGAAATTAATAAATGCAGTTACAGTATCCTTGGAGGGTAATTATTTCATCGATCATGTGCTATCTAGTTGACGATAAAATTGATACTTAAGAGTTATTGAGAGTGTATTGTTTGTAATTGTGTGATGGTTTATGTCGATAAAAATTTGTTCCTATTAATTTCAATCAAATATTTGTCCGTAATTTCAGTTAACGCTGGAATAGCATGTCATCATACCATTTATGACAAAGACTAGTTTACTATCGTTTCCGCTTGGAGTTGGAGATGTCATGGTTTCGTGAAATGCAAATAGTTGTCCGTCATATCTCCAGACATCAGTAACAAATATAGCACTGGAGTTGTGACGGTTTCGCGCAACCGGCCCCAGAGTCTTGTGATTTTTTTTTTGAAAAGTTTGTCAAAAATAATTGCGAAAACATCGCAAATTTTTTTTCCGAAAAAAATAAATTTCGGAAATTTCAACTTTTAATGAAAAATTTCGTAAAATTTTCTGTGAATTTTTTGCTATATAGGGCTGGGTGTGGTTTTCAAATAAGACATAGTCATACATTGATAAAACAAGTACACAAAGTTCACAAATGAGAATGAGGAGAGATCCAGTAATGTCTATGAATATCAGTGTAGCTTGTGTTGTATGGAGAGTTGAGGAGTCATAACATGAGATTAAACAATAAGAATCAACACAAACAAGGAAACCTTCATTGGAGAACATGAAATGACATATTTTCTTTTAGAGATTGTGCTTGTATCCTGCCTTGCCATAAAATGTCTGGCCTTGGCCGGCCTCGGGCCCAAAAATCTGGCCTCGGTCCGGCCTCGGCCCTCTCCGGCCTTGGCCTCGTCCTTGTCCTTGGAGAAAAATCCTTGGCCTCGTCCTCGTCCTCGGCCTTTTTTAGACCCCCGGCCTTGGCCTCGTCCTTGACCTCGGAGAAAAATCCTTGGCCTCGGGTGAGCTGGCCTCGGATACAACACTGGTGTGTGAGTGAGAATTTTTATCAATTTGCGTAACTTCTGTCTGTAATTGTATGAGTAAAATATAACAGTATTTACTAGTAGTTTGGGTGCTATCGGCGCACCGACAGTTCCTTCCACACCTTTTAATTTGAATGACAAACGTCACTGAAGTTCCAACTGATAATATTTATTGTAAAATGAAGACACATTGAAACAACTTAATGAATTTCAGTGTCTTGTCTCGATAGCATTTGAATATTTTTACGGAAAAGCATACAGTTTTGATCGGTTATTTTTTTATACACATAAGTCCAAAACAATCCAGTCCCTGGTTAACACACCTGCATTTTTAGCCCAGCACCCAAAGTGTTAATATCTCTACCCCGCTTCAGCAAGTGACAAATCTTTCAAATTTAAGTTATCGTTTATATCTTAGGCCTACAATCTGTAGGCCTACAATCTGTACTTACAATCGACATTTGGACAAGAAATACTCATTATATTGAGATATATTTTAATCAACCCGACGGCATATCCCATTGCAAGAGTAGATAGCAGACTCAAATTTCTCATTTACATGAAATATAAATTTTTGCTACTTGCTTCTTTTTGCCAAAGTATGGTGCATCTGTTGTGATATGGTAGGAGTCTGTGGTTGGGGGAATAATCTTGCATTTTACAAAACAGCACTAATACAGTCGTCTCCCGAAATTTCTTATTACCATGAAATTGCCCAAATATCGACTATTGTTTATATTGCTTCTGCGGATAGGAGAAATTGGAAAATTCCTGAATTCCCTTAAATGGTAAAGTGTCTTTGATCTTTTCAGCTAATCATGCATTCCAGAAAATTAATTTTGGCTTATGCGATTACAGACATTGAGCATTTTTTTTTTTTTTTGGGGGGGGGGGGGTAGATTGCATAGTTTTGTGTATGTGTGTGTTTATGTATGTATGTATGTATGTATGTATGTATGTATGTATGTATGTATGTATGTATGTATGTATGTATGCATGTTGAAGGTTGAAAAAGTGTTTTAACATAAAAGATTTGTGGAATTTAATCACAAATTTGTAGGTTTTTATCTCCTGCAGGAAAGTAGGATATATCACTGTTTTTATGAAAAGAATTTCAGTAAGATTAAGAAAATTGTGAAGCATATTTTGTGTTCATTTTGTAGACATCTGTAATTCAGAAAGAAAATTGCTCTGGTATTACTATTTAATGCAGGTGATTTACCTCAATTTTATTAATGTATCTGTAAATTACAAGAAGTATTCACATTTGGAACATGTGTTGTTAGGATGTAAGATATCTGTTTACTTTTCATCTTGAGTGTAATTGTTGAAGTGTAATATTTGAAGAAAAATATGAGTGAAATGTTAACACACTGATTTTACAGTGAAAGTGATTTCCTCGCTATGTTGTAATGTTTACTCTAAACGATTTGATTGAAATTTGTAATGTATTCATGGTGGGGTTTTTGTACTTACTTGGTAATGTGTCCAATGTCTTGCTGTGTTTCATAAACTTTCACAAAGTTCACAGTCATCTTGCTGTGGAACATCTGTAAAGTAGTTTAATATGAGTGTCACTTTAGGTGATTTTTTTTGGTATTCATAATAAGAGTTGTGATTAAGAAACTGTTGGGGACCTAGAAATAATGATATATAGTATCCCCCCCCCCAAAAAAAAAGGTCTCATGTAATAGATATTTCAAAACAATTGCAGGAAACTTTCGTATCTGTGGATTCCTCAGGATCTCTTCTATAAAAAAAATAATAATAAAAATAATAATAACTAGAAAAATAAAGAATTATATTTTATTCTTAAATGAGCACAAATCACTCATGTGAGAAGATGGAAAATCCATACCTCAGACAAAAATTGTCATCTTGTTCTGGCTGGTATTAGCAAAGTTTAGAGTCAGGAGAAAAGATTGGGATTTTTTCTTATATTCTGAGGGATAAATGTCAGTTAATGAAGGGACATGGCATACAACATGGACATTACAAACCATGTTCCTGAAAATATTGTGCAAGATTTAATTAACAAGACTTTTTCCAACTGTAAACGTTTTTTATGGGGGGGGGGGGTAGGGGGCACTGTGTATTCATACCTTGCTTGGATTCATGCCAGAAGTATAGTATCAATATGACTGATAACTATAAATATGAAATAATATAAAGATAAAATAACAATAATTGTGTGAGGTCATTGTAATTGGCTTTGTCATTTGTTCTTGCTTTATATATTCTCATTTTTTTTCTTACCATGAATAAGTCTGTGATAATTAATAATTGTTCTGATATCTTTCTTTTATGATTTTCAGTAAAAGTACACACTTTACAGAGAGAAGATCAGTAAATTGACTCCTAATACTAAAAACATAACTGAAAATCACTAAAGAAAGATCAGACTAATTACAATCATCATAGAATAATTATCATTTCCATTACAGATTGTACGTCATTCATATTTCAGTGCAAGCAGACATTTGGTATCGTCGTTTACTTATGTCAAATATCTACATGTATCATGTGGAATAATGTGAAAATGAAATGTTTTAGAGAAAATGTCTTGAAGTACATGGGTGACAGCAGCTATTAGTTTCAGCAGTTGATTTAACTCACAACCTTTTTAATCATGAATCAATGAAGATCATATTTCCCCTAATTGCATTGTGTTTTTTAAAATGATTTTTGTTGTCAGGCAAGAAATTTTTTATTTAGGCAAGTAAAAATCTTAAAGTGGTAATTTTACTTGCCCAAGGGGCCAGCAAAAATAAAGAAGTGTGGAGCCCTGGTAACTCACAATATTTTATCAATCTTTGTGAGATTGACTGCTGAAATTAATGGCTCTTCTAAACATGAAACTTCAAAGTTTCTGCGTGGTGTTTCTCTTTGTGATGTTGGTATCGTGTGTATTATAGGACTCCGCTCTCTTCCAAGAGTTTTACATAAAGTGCCAATACCAGACCTGTATCTGCAAGAAAAAAAAAATTGTGTAATTTGCAAACAGGTTTGGCGTTTGTATTAGTATTTAACGAAAAATTTATATGAATATGTAAAATATTGTATATAGTACATCTGCACTAAAATGACTGACGAAAGAAAGAGGTCTAACTTAAAGACAAATTTATTGAAATAGTGAATTCTGCTTTTGAAATTTTTAATCATCAAAAAATGAGTTGGAAAAAACAAAGTGTTAAAAAGGTATATGTGTATAGATAGCAAACTTAATATTCAATGTTGTAATGTTTTCATGTTTTTATTAACAAAACTTTTCAGTGATTGACAAAACTTTGATTGAGAACATGCAGTAGCTGAGTGTTTTTTTTAATGGCCAATGTTTGTATGAGGTCAAATGTTCCAATATTTCTGTCCAGGAAAGGGAGAAAGGATTACAGTAATTTAAATGAATAGAATACTGTCACTAACAAGGTCTTATATCTAGAGTTGTCAGTTAAAAAATGTCTAGAAACTAAACCATGACCTTCAAAATTTTGAGTAAAAAGGTTTAAGACAGCTTGTTTTTATTTATGTGTAATTTGCACAAATGCAATTTGGTGTTTAGAGCTTGAAAATGTATTTAATGATTTTAATTAGTGATTAAAAGTGCAATTTGTGGAGGATTTTTACATGATCGTAGATGAAAAGATAAAGGTCATATTTCTGATTCATATTTGAGTGCAAGGCCATCTGAATTTTAGCTTATAAATTGAAAGTCTTCTCTAAATTAAATCAATGAGGGTCACGATGTACAAAAGGGCAAGGTCACAAGAAAAACAATGGTGAAAAGGGATATAACTATGCGTATCCCACAATAGAATTAACAGAACTTAATGGTCCAATTATTATGACCCAAATTCATCGTCGGTTGTCCGGCAGAAGGGCCCTAGCATATGTACCTGGCAGAAGGGCCTCAACAGTAAATTTTCTCTAATTTGATAAATATTGCCTTATTTGATAATTGCACTTAAAGGTATTGGCTAACATTTACCACAGTTAAAAAATCTGAGCTTCATGATTCCCCATGCTACCATTGTCTTTGATAAGGTCTAAAAATGACGCCCTGAAAAAAATTGTATTTCAAAATGATTATTTAGTGCTTTTAAAAAGTGAAAATCGTAAGATGATCGGATTCACCTGCCCATTTTCTCCCATAGACTTACTGTGTGTACACCTATGTTATTTAAACTCGCCCCGAGTTTTAATTGTTTATTCATGCATAACTTGCCATTGGCAGTGTAACTTTCCAAACTTTTTTATTCTAGGGTGTTTATTTGTCCATATGAACACTACTATGTAGTTATGATATCAAAATTTGACAATTTTTTAAATTGGAGCTCCACAATGTTAGCCTATCACTTTAAGGCTGACACAAGGATCCTAAAAATTTCATACTTCTTTGATTTCATATGAAAACAGCCAATGGTTTTCAAGTTAGAGCCAATTCAGTGTTAACCCTATCTCTGCGGGGGGGGGGCCTGGGAGGCCCCCCTCGAAGTTTCACGCGATATGTCCGCATCGCGAAAAGCTTTCGCCGCGATTTTTCATGACTTTCTTCGTCCAAGTCTCCCGCATCTTTCAAGACCAAATTTGCGACGCCCGGGTATGCGGTTCCAAACATATGCATAATTTTGTACATGCATATCGCACCAAAAATTGCTCAAAAACGTGATTTTGTGTACAATTTCAATACAAATTGTGTTTTCAGCCAAAATTCATAAATATTTTTGCTTTTACTGATTCAAATTACTTAATTTTATGCTGTTTGTGATTGCATAAGTGTCACCGACAAATTTCATTGAAAAAACAATGAAAAACGAAAGGTCGAAAAAACAAAGAAATACATAAGAAATTGCAAAAACAATAGAGTACATTAGAAATTGATTCTAATATCGCATTATTTTCAGGTACATTTGCTAAGAACACCACAAAGTGTCTTTACACCAAGAATTAGCACATTTGGAGCATAAATTAATGAGTTAGAGCAAAAAGTATGATTTCACAGATTTATTATGCATAAATTAGCATAATTACCTAAAAACAATTTTCAAGAAAAAAATAACAATACAATTTTGTAGTTTAGGTCACCGGCAACATGCCTGCCAATTTTCTGTACCAATTTCCGGCCGAGGTAGAAACATGTGCTAGGGCCCTTCTGCCAGACAAGCAACGCCATATACTAAGAAAAGTGACATTTTTTATGAGATATGACGAAGTTGCGATTTTTATGCCTCGCCCCCAACGAAGTTGCCGGAAGGCATCATGTTTTCGGGTTGTCGTCCGTCCGTGCCGTCCGTTACGCGATCACGTTACCGCGATAACTTGAGAACCCCGATTCGCGAAGTTTTGAGTGTAACTAGCCGACCAAGCTCCATGTACTATGAGCCACCAATGAAGCCTGATTACGATTTTGAGCTGAAGGTCAAAGGTCAAAGGTCACCCGCGGCCTTAAATATGTCTGATTTGGATCTCGTACCGCGATAACTTAGAGAGCGGCCTGTCGGATTTGTCATGTATATTGGGTGAGAAAAGTTTATGTTATTATGACGGCACCAATGAACTGATTAAATTTTTGGGCTGGAAAGGGTCAAAGGTAACAAGGTCACCGGGCCTTAAATATGTCTTGATTTTCGGCTCGAGTTACGCCGGATAACTTTCAAGAACCCCTCAATCGGATTTTGCATGTAACTAGGACCAAGTATGTACTATGACACCAATGAACTGATTAGATTTTGGAGCTGCGAAAGGTCAAAGTGTCAAAGGTCACGGCCTTAGAATATGTCTTATTTTGGACTCCGTGTACCGCGGATAACTGAGAGTGGCGGGTCGGCATTGTGATGTAACTTGCGCGTGAAGTATGTAGTTATTGAGGCCACTACTTAACTGCATTAGATTTTGGGGTCTGAAAGGTCAAAGTCCAAACGCTCACCGCCGGCCTTAAAATATGGTCTGATTTTGGCTCTGGTTACCGCGATACTCTGAGAGTGGCTGTCGGTTTGCTGATGTAACTTGGTGAAGTCTTATGTATTATGATGCAATCAATGAACTGATTGTATCTTTTTCTGGAGCTGACAAGCGTCATAAGGGTCCAAAGGGTCTGGGCTGCCTTCTCCTTTAAGTACTATCTGATAATTTAGCTGCTTACCGCCGATCTCTAACCGAGGATTCCCCTGTCGATCTTCGAACTACTGAATACCTAGGACCCAAGTATGTATATATGAGCCCACCATGCCACCTCTGACTGAGATTAGCATTTTCCGTCTGGCCGTGAAAGCGTTCAAAACGTTCATCCGTGCGGCCTTAAAATTATGTCTGAGTTTGGGCTCGGTTACCGCGTGATAACTTGAGAACGGCCAGTTAACTTTACATGTAACAGTGGTGAGTAGTATTTATGGCCACCATATGATATCTGTCATTAGATTTTGTGAGTTCCAAAGGTCAAATAAGTTCGAAGGTCATGGACCTTTAAATATGTATGAATGTTGCGACTCGGTTGTACCTGCGATAACTTGTGATGATGCGGCTGGTCGGGATTGTGATGAAGTACTTGGCTTGCTTACTGATGTGAAGTTATTTATTATTAAGGCTACAATTAAACGATTGATTTGAGCTCTCAAAGGTCAAATAGGTCACTCCTCATGCCTAAAATATGTCTTGATTTGCGGCACGTTTACCATGATAACTATCGGAACGGTGGCCCTGTCATTTTATGTTTATTGGGGTGAAGTATTGTATTATGTGAGGCACTAACTAAACTGTAGTAGGAGGTTTTGGAGCTCATAAGGTTCAAAAGGTCACCGTGGCGCTGTAATATGTCTGTTTGGTGCTTCATTTACTGTCTAGTTGATAACTTGAGTTATGAGCTTTTTCCGATTTGCATGTAACTTGGGTAGAAGTTCTGTATATTAAGGCACGATTTACTGTAGATTCGATTTTGGAGTGTGAAAGCGGTCTCAGAGGTCAAGAGGTCACCGGCTTAAATATGTCTGATTGTGGGCTCTATCTACCGCGATTAACTTTGTGCGTAGAGCGGCCTTAAATGTGGATTTTTCTTGTTACTTGCGTCTAAAAGGTCACATTGGGTGTTATTCATTATGCTTATCATCTTGAATTTGGTCTTTGCTACCATGGGTAATTTGAATGCTTTTCAAATTAGCATCAATTGGATGGTAGTGCAGGCTGTGTGTGCGGGGTCATAGCGCCATCGACTGCGCGCAGTCGAACTGCTCTAGTTATTATAACATGTTGTGCCAGACAAATAATACTTGTTGGTGAAAATCATACTGAGCTTTGGGCTTTGAGGATATTATGAATAATCAAGTTCTTCATGACTCAGTTTCATGGCTAGGGTGCGTTCCATTTGGGGAATATCATGCTACGGTGTGGGGTGGGCGGGCTTAGGGAAAAATTCATACTTGTCATAATTTTTTTTTTTAAATGCTGTGTTCCAGATTTACTTTCATTTGCCAAAATCAGCTTGTATGGCAGAGACGATTGCCTAAACTACTCCAAAGGCCAAAACTATGTACAATTAATGATGTATTCTATATGGGCACCATGGAGAGTTTGTGCGACCTCGGGTGAGTGTCATGGCCCCAATGCAGCGCTCTTGTTATTATCATTTAAAATGTATTCATAGAAACAGATGAAAGAAATAGCTGATCACTTGCCTGCTGAAAAAGAATATACATTACCAAAATGGTCTATTGTCAGATCATAAAGTACATAATGTTACGGATAAGATGGTGTCCAGCTTTGAATATTTTGTATTGATTGAGGCCTTTCTTCTTTGTTGTAGCATTAATAATCAGTTATTGGTTTACACAATGGATAATTCTGTGTAATTTAAGACATTGTGTTCTTCATTATATCAGTGACCAGTCATTCCTCGTATTCATTGCAATCACCAAAGTGTTTGTCGATACAATTTTAAATACTTTGTGGCAAGATATTTCCTTGTTTTATTTCCTGTTCTGTTTTTGACATGCAAAGAAAAATGGTCAACTGTCTTTGGTGAAATAGACTGACAGGATTCTAAGAAAGTATGTGCCATCAATTTGTCTTTAAAGCAGAATGTTTTCTTGAGGTCATTGATACACCATTGTGTGTAAAGGCTTTAAATTATGGGAAGTCATGCTGCATGAATCTTGCTGTATATTTGAAAAAATAATAGTGATATAGTCATTTGTATTCGATTGCTTGAAATAAATATGTCAATATTCTCGATTTGAATGAATTGATGAAATTGATTTTTTTTCCACCACATATTCAGTTTCATTTGAGTTTATGTTCGTTTCATTGCCTAGGTGTGACCCAAAAGTAGTTTGAATGGTAAGTGTGCGACTGTGTGTGTGTGTGTGTTTGTGTATGTGTGTTTGTGCTTTTGTGTGAGTGTGTGTGTATGTGTATCCATGTATGTGTGTGTCTATGTGTGTCTGTGTCTGTGTGGGTGTCTGTGTGTGTGTCTGTGTGTAGGTGTGTGAGTTTGTGTGTACATGTAAGTGTGTGTGTTTTATG
>JZLH01S0257870.1:15228-28446 GCA_001188425.1 Eucidaris tribuloides | reverse complement strand
CGTCCGTCTCGTCCTTCCGCTCGTCGTCTTCGTCCGTCCGCTCGTCGCTTCCGTCGTCCCGTCTTCCGTCGTCCCCTAATATGGTCCCGCCGAATAACTTCGAAAAAATTTGATGATTTAACAAATTTGTGTGGTGTAGGTAGAATCATACTAAAATACAGTCAAGTTCGAACTTCGGAGTCGCAGGTCATAAGGTCAAGCAGTCACAGCTCATGATATATGCGAATTGGTTTCCGCCACATATAACTTGAAAAAATATTTGACGGAATTTTAAAAATTTTGGTGATGTAGTGTAGATCCATTACTAAAATATATGTCAAGCTTCGAAGTTGCGGAGTCCGCAGGTCAAAGGTCAAAGTCACAGCTGTCGTATTATATCATGCGTGAATTGTTTCCGCACAATAACTAAAAATATTTGACGGATTTTAAAATTTTAGTGTGTAGGTAGATCATCACTAAAATACAGTCAAGTTCGAAGATTCGGCAGTCCGCAGGTGGAAAGGTCAAAGGTTCAAGTCATTATGATATTGACGAATTGAGTTTCGCGCACAATACTTGCAAAAATAATTGAGCGGATTTTAAAAATTTTTGGTGTGTAAGCGTAGATACCTACTAAAATACAGTCAAGTTCGAATTCGGAGTCCGCAGGTCAAGGTCAAAGGTCACAGGGCTTCAATTTTTATATATGCGAATTGGTTTCCGCCCAATAACGAAAAAATATTGACGGATTTAAAAATTTTTGTGATGTGAGGTAGATCATACTAATACAAGCAGCAAGTTCGAATTCGGAGTCCGCCAGGTCAAGGTCAAAGGTCCCAGGCCATTATATATGCGACATTGGTTTCCGCCAGCAATAACTCTGAAAAATAATTTAGGGTATTGTAATATTTTTGTGTAGGTAGATCCATAACTAAAATTACAAGGTCAAGTGTCGAAGTGGAGTCCCGCAGGTCAAAGGTCAAAGGTCACAAGCTGCATATATATATGCGAATTGGTTTCCGCACATAACTTGAAAAATATGGGACGGGATTTTAAAATATTTTGGTGTGTAGGTAATATTCCTGAAATACAGGTCAAGGTATCGAAATTTCGGATCCGCAGGTCAAAGGTCAAAGGTCACAGCTCGATTAATATACTGCAAATTTGTTTTCCGCTCACAATAAACTTGAAAAATAATGATGATTTAAATTTTTTTGTGTGCTAGGTAGAAAATCATACTGAAATACACTCAAGTTCGAGATTATCTCTCTTCTTACTGGATCAAAATTCAAGCCTTTTTTATTATGTAGATTGGATTACTAAGAACATTTTAAAATCAGTGATCGACTTAATCTAACCCTCACCGTAAACGCTTTTCTTGAAGAATTGGCACGGCCTCACGGTCACCTAATTGCCCATGCTCCAAAGCAGTGACTCTCAAAGATAAATTTGTTTAAAGATTGTTTATGCATTGGAACCAAACGCAAAATTAAACACTGCTCTTCAAATAGATGAGATGGAAATGATTCCAACATCACTCTTTAAGAAGACACGTTGCACTGAAGACTTTATTTGCGCGGATGTACTTATGTTTTACTTTCGAATACTTTTGTCCCATTTCGCATATTTACAGCGGCTTCCTCGTTACGTACATGACTCTGGGACGGATGTCTAGATCGGATGGTAAACTAGCGTGGGGCTGGTTTTATTTCCACAGATTTTTGAGGTGAGATCACTAGAGTGAGAAACAAACTGACATTGGGCTGGTTCTACATCCACAGAGGTGAGGCGACTAGATGGGATGATAAAATAGCACATAATTGGTTTTATACATATCGTTTGTGTATTGGAGGTGAGAGGTGGAGAACTAGATCTAATGATAAACTGGCATTTGGCTGGTTTTATATCCACAAATATTGAAAGTGAGATGACTAGATCGGATGGTAAAACGGCATGGGGCTGGGTTTTATGTCCACGGATATTGGAGGTGAGATGACTAGATCGGATACTGGCATGGGGCTGGGTTTTATGTCCACGGATATTGGAGGTGAGATGACTAGATCGGATGGTATACTGGCAGGGGGTTGGTTTATATCCACAGATATTGAAGGTGAGATGACTAGATTGGATTGGTAAACTGGAATGGGTTTGTATTCATGAATGAAAGGTTTGCAGAGAGAATTTAAGATGCAGAATAAATTTGCTGTTCATATCTGTCTTATCAAATTAATGATAAATAAGATCAAATGCCTGATCTGATATTTTTTTAATGACTCAGAAAAAGAATGACCCAATAGGATTCGTACCTGAAACCTACCGATATCCAGTCAGCGGCACAACCACCATGATATGCACTAGTAGCACTATTAGCACTACTGGAATGAGTTTGTTTTACACCCACATATATTTGGGTATTTTGTCCTGGAAATCAATCTACTACTATTTCAAGCAGATGGACCGGTGAGACATAGGGCGAAATGCTGTTTGAAGTTAGATATGAAAGCACTTTTTTATTTTCATTAAAAATAACTACTACTACTACTACTACTACTACTACTACTACTACTACTACTACTACTACTACCACTACTACTACTACTGCTACTACTACTACTACTACTACTTCTACTACAATTACACAATTACTGCTACTATAGTGCTACTAGTGCTACTACTGCTGCTACTACTACAGTCCTGGACAAAATTTTGGAATGTTTTTATTTCTTTGCATAGCCCTTCTTTCAAGTACAGATTTTTTTACGAATACTGATCAATCACCCATGCAGAACATATCATTACTAAGTTCAAATGAGGTAAACTCAGGGGCGGCGCCAGGGTAAAATTTTTGGAGGGGCGATATCCGTCGGAAAATTTTGCGTGCCTTTTATTTATTTTGTTTTACTAGCGAAACTGCAAACCGAACAGCGTCCGTCAAGCAGGGAGCAGGTGGCCGACTACGACAAAAAACATTTGCCCGCCATATTTGTTTTACTAGCCAAATCAACAGCAGTGCGCCGATATTTTCAAAAAACAGTAAAATTCTCATTATTTTAATAAGTTTGAAAAAATATAGGGTGGCCGCGCACCTCCGACCCCCCCCCCCCCTGCCGTGGCGCAGCCCCTGGTTCTAGTTCAGGACAAGAAATCTGTTTCTGATATGACTGAAAACTGCATTTGGCAGGAAAACATATTCTAAACTTTTGTCCATGACTATACTACTATTACTACTACTACTACTACGACTACTACTACGACGACGACTACTACTACTACTACTACTACTACTACTACTACGACTACTACTACGACGACGACTACTACTACTACTACTACTACTACTACTACTACAGCTACCACTACTTCTTCTTCTATTGCTGTAACTTATATCACTTTTCCAATATCTAATACTCCACATAAACTGTATCATTTTTGCCTTGACAGATTATTTCCCTCACTCGGCGCCACTATCTTGTTTGTACTTTACCTCAAACCGTACATGGGAGATGGGTCCCATTTGTCGCATAGAGGTTAGCGAAGGAGAACGGGTTGTGAGAAACTTTGGTGGACGCACCTATGTTATCCATCAACCACGTTTTACCCTAACTGGATGTAAGTTATTATCATTTGTGTCAAATCGATTTTAGGTATCGTGGTTCAAAGTTGTTGTTGTTTTGTGTTTTTTAGCAAAGTGTATGAAAGATAATCAAATTGGCAGCAGAAAAGGTGCTCAATGCGTCAAATTCTTCACACATATTATATAAAATATATATTAATATATTATATATTATTAGTATATTATATTATTAATATATATATAATATATGTATATATATATACTAACCAGGGGGCCAGAAAGAATGCTTACAGAATCGCGAATTGACTATTTCTTCAACATTCATCTGCAATATATGAATTGGTTTTTGTTTCAGCGCGTAAACATTTCTTTTTCCTAACATATGGATACCATGCATACATTGATCGTTGAGTCATTCGTTGGGTCCTGTGGGTATTTTTTCCGAGCACACTGTCATTTCCCATATTTGCCAATTTTTCATCAGCGGCGGTCATCCGAACACCGAGATATTCTTGCGTCTCAGCGTGCCATATCAGACAAACCGCGATGACAATAGCCAGGGCATTCCAGCCTTTTGTTTCGGCATACCTTATTCTATGGCACACCGTAACGTGGGAATATTTCGGTGTTTTGACGATCGGTGGAGGTTAAAAAATAGCAAATTTAGGAAATTGCATCGCCTCAGATAAATAGCCCTATAAGATCCAAACACCTCAATTAAAATGAACGATCATGGTATGATTTTGTTGGAAACAGAATGCTCTAACCCATGGAATAATCACCAATGACATATTTTGAATGAAGTTGAAGAAATTAACGATTGCATGTGTAGCATTCTTTTTGGGCCACGCTGTATATATATAAAGAAAGTGAGCCCCTCGCGGAACGTATATAGTGTGAGAAATAGCATCCAACCCAATCGTAGTCAGTGTATCATTATGGTATAAATATCGTGAGAAATGAAATAATGAGACACACCAGTACACGGAACCAGCCAAGGTAAATTAATTGCATTTATCTGTATATTACTCATGTGAAATATATTACACCACCATGTTTTATCAAGTATAAGAACAGACCGTTAAATGTGAATTAGATTATGTTATGAATATATGCCGCATATTAATAATTGACGCAGGCTTCTATATTGTATATACCTTATACCACAACAATTATATACACGATGTATAACATACACATATGCATGCCTTGCAAAAGAGACGCATACTGTATGCATATGTGTATTTACATGTTATATCATTCATTGAATAAAACAAAAATAACAATTCTTTTTTTCGGGGGGGGGAGCTAAAACTACGTTCTGTCATGCCCCCACTTTCTTCGGAAGATTTATTCGATTGATTTGTTATTTGTCATTTTGTTAATCATTATTAGGACCAACAGTGTATTGGTTGGACGTGGTATTTGGCCTGTGATATGCAGTTCTACGTCATCAGTCCGCTTATACTCATCATCTTGTATAGGTAAATGTCATTCACTCTTCACGTGAGCATTTATTTCTCACGTCACGCTGCATATTCATTTTTTGATCGAATCATGTACCGGCGTTTGTGTCCTGAACCTATGCATTACCTCTCTCCTGCCAGGAGCGTTCGTGGCTTTGTTCATGCAAGGTTGCAAATCGCAGGGGAAACCCCCAGCCTACTGTAAGGCCCTGTCACATATTAGCGTTTAGAACCAACGTGTGCCTTACGTGTTTGAAAATTTCGCGTACGTTGTCAATCGTTAGTAATACGTTTGACATACGTTGTATTCGTCAGATGTGCGCCCAAGGGTCGTCGGCCACGCCGGTGGCGATTTCTTATTTCGGACATGTTCAACATTTTGAGGTTGTGGTAAACATGCTTACCAGTGCGCTTTGTGTCCGTTGAGTATTCGATGTTTGAACGTTCCACAGGTAGGTTGTTCGTTTCTTAATCGTCCACCGTTCGTTCAAAACACGTCCACTCCATCCGTTGCCATAACGAATACTCAACGCACACATAGCGTCAAAGGATAAAGGAACTGTCACACATCAGCGTGTGGAGTCAACGTGTGTCTAACGTGTTCAGAAATGTGGGTGCACGTTGTCAGTCGTTGGTAACACGGTAGGCATACGTTGTGTTAGTTAGCTGTTCGTCCGAAGGTCGCCGATGTTCGCTGAAGAACGTTGCCGCCCGACGTTGGATTTTGGGCGTGTTCAAAATTTTAAGCGTGTGACAGCGTGCTGATCAACTTCCATTGACTTTCGCCGGGCGCTCGTTTGACGTTCTTGCCGCTAGTCTACCGTTAGAGTAACGTGTGCGTACAGTATAGCTAACGCACAGTGAGGTTTTTTTTTTTTTGGACGTCACTGCCTCCTGGAGTGGCTCCTTCATCATTTCACGTTGCACACATGCCATCACTCGTAACTTGGGACGCTAGATATGCGATTACCATTCGTTCCTCATTCGTTGGTCATTAGTTTTCACACCTTTTTGACCTGGAATTTGAGCGTGCTTGAGCGTGTTTGGACTGTGCCAAAATTTCGCGACAAAAAACATATACGCTGGGCACACGTTGACTCTAAACGCAAATATGTGACAGGGCCCGTAGGGATTTTAGCCAACCGTAGGTAGTAGGGGATAGCTATGGGGAAAATTACCTTCTGTAGGAGGAAGAAGGTGTTTTTTTGTGTGTGTGTCTTATACATAAAGAATGCAAAAAAGTCAATTTCGTAAATTTATCTTTATGACCATCTTTTGTTTATTTTACAAAATTTAAACATAAAATCTCCATTCTTGATTGTACGTGTTCGAATGTAATCCTGCTGCAGCAACTTCTACTTTCTGCTATTTTTTTCCTACGATTACTACCGCTTGTACTATTACTACAACAACTACTACTACTATTACTGCTACAACAACAACAACAACAACAACAACAACTACTACTACTACTACTACTACTACTACTACTACTATTACTGCAGTTATTACAAATGCGACTTATACAACTTCTGCTGCCTTTTGGTGTTGATACTGCTGCTTTTACTATCATTACTACTACTACTGATACTGCTACTACCACTACTACTAGTTTTGTAGTGCTGAACCTGAATTAGTAGTAACGTGAAATTGAACTATTAGTTCTAGGTCTATTTGTAGCACTCTTTGCACGTTTGAATTATGTTTATAATGAATTATTTAAGTGTCGTCTTGTTTATACTATTTATTACAGGAGGCCAAAAATCTGTTTCATGGTACTCTCCCTGTTGTGTTTGATAAGCGTTGGTGTAACAATCGGTTTAGTGGTCACGTACGAGTTAAGCGTCGTACCACAGTAAGTATACATCTTCCTATTTGACCTATAGGTTATTGTGATAGAACCATTTTAGGTGATTTATCAACCCTTGTTCTGCTCTTTAATCTAAGCCCTGAGTATCGACGAGCATATCTTCCGGGACCAGAGTCGCGGTTTACTCGAAAGAAAAGAATCCCATCCATGAATTTGGGAAATTCAGAACATTTTTGGTTATAGCCACCGAGGTGGAGGAATCCTTATTGCGGTGTCCGTCCTTCCGTCGTCCGTCCGCTGCAATAGGGAGCTTTCGTTTTGACAACGGACGGACTCAAGAACGGTAATCCGATACCAAGATCGATCTGCACATGCGCCAACCCCACATCGCACTCTCTGTCTCAGAATCAAGAACGGATTTTAGCTGATTTTTCGTTGAGGACGGACGGAGGACAGCAGCCAATCAGCGCCCGTACAGATGATGTCAGTGCAAACCGCAACACGTGGAAAGGCTGATGACGTCACGCACCGTCGCTCGTTCTACGTTTTGCATTTGCGAAACTGCCTGTGGAAGGACCACGGACGAACGGCTAGCTTGATTGCTCACTGTCCTCGTTTTCGTCCGCGATGGCAAAACGAAAGCTCCCTAACAACGTCGCAGCCATTTACCCCTTTGTAATCAAAGTCTGGTGTAAGATGATGCCTTACAGTACAGGGATTTTAAAGGGAGAAGGAGCCAGCAACTAACAGGCATAATTTAAGAACAAAAATTTGAGTTCTTGCCAACCAATCAGATTGCATGTGCACTGGCGAGGAGCTGCCATGTGTGACCGATGCATGCCACCCGACGTGTGTTAGTCGCGCTGTGGTAATGTATGCACTGTTTGAATCGATAAACTCATCCCCCTATAGCTGTTTCTGCAAGTTTTATCCTTCTTGCAAAGACGTAAAATAAATACAAATTAACTAATTTACAGGGCCTTGCTGAGGGTGAGTATCACACAGTACCCCTTATTTAGGCTGTCTTCATCACCATGTACCATAATTCTCACAATACTCACAATGCCATTTATTTTCTTAACTTATGCCTGTTCGTTGCTGGCTCCTCCCTTTAATGTAATTAGAAGGTCAACGGTCAGGTACGGTGAAAGAGTGCCAAAACGCACTGATTTGAGACAATAAATCACCAACTTGAATATACCTTTACGGATGTCAAAAGTCAAATAAAGTCTTTAAAAAAAAATCTGCACGTTTCTTCTGGAGTTGGTAACTTTCTAATAAGCCAACGTGGTGATCGCAATGTTATTTTGTGGTCAACAGGGGATGTAGTCGAGGCCGGCCCCGAGGCCAGATTTTGCCGGCCTTGGCCTTGGCCTCGGACCGAGTCACGTGTACAAAGTCAATATTTTTCCAGCAGCCTCGTGACTCGGAACAGTCGGCCTCGACTACATCCCTGGACTGGTCAAGTGTCATGTATGTACGCCAAATGCTAAATGAGGTCAAATGCTCATACCTCGTCTAAATCAAAAGTAGAAAATTTGGGCAATGGTCGACGCATTGCAGAAACATGATTTTGCAGGGATTTGCATGAAATACTTTTTTGTCACCTGCTATAAATTCTCGCGATCAATAATTTTCAGTAACTCAATCAGAGGATCCATCTTCTGATACGTAAATAATAAAAAAAAAACGCGTCCCACTTCAAATTCCGATCATCTCGAAGTTTAAGTGGTAAATAAAGCTCGAGATGACCGCTCAGTAGGCAAGTACAGTCATGGACAAAAGTTTGGAATATATGTTCCTACCAAATGCAGTTTTCAATCATATCAGGAAAAGGTTTCTTGTCCTGAAGTAGAGACAGGGGCAGCGCCACAGGGGGATCAGGGCGTGGGCGGCAACCCCCTATTTCATTAGCAAAATGACGGGAATTTTACTGTTTTTCGAAAATATCGCCCCCTCCTATTGTTGATTTTGCTAGTAAAAAAAAATGGCGGGCAAAAAAAAATGCTTTTTGTCGTCGTCAGCCCCCTGCCCCCCGCTTGTCGGACGCTGTTGGGCTTGCATTTTGGCAAGTAAAAACAATTGTTCGGCAGGCAAAATTTCCCCCGACGGATTTCGCCCTTCCTAAAATTTTACCCTGGCGCGGCCCCTGAGTGAAGCTCATTTGAACTTAGTAATGATATTTTCTACATGGGTAATTAATCATTATTTGTAAGAAATCTGCACTTTAAAACTGGGCTATGCAAAGAAATAAGCATATTTCAAACTTTTGTACAGGACTGTAGTAATTAAAACAAAAGTAACAAGTCCCTGATGGTATTGGACTCCTGCCACTTCCACCTTGTTACTATAGTCTCGTTGTGTATCAGTATCGTATACAGCGTGTCCCCCAAAATGTCCCTCGAAGAGACTACTAAATTAAATCCAAAATCAAGTATCATTCTATATTTACTGTTCAGATTTAGAAAGCCCGTTTTATTTTCTAACTTTTGTGAAAATGTCATTGATCTTGCTTCACTGTTTTTGAATGCACAGTTTATTATGTAACAGCAGTGCGTTTCAGCCCATTCGAAGTTTGGACTGCTACATCAATAGTAAGAGTATTGTAACAAAATTAAAAACAAATTTACCGGACTAAACATAAAGCTGTTAATAGAGGCTGAGGAGATAGTTATATATTAAATTACATTTCGTTCAGTGCTGTTGATCTAAATTATATTATGTTTATTGCTCATATGGTATGTATGCCTAAACATGGAGAAATATTGATAATAGTAAAGCAATCGACAATGGTCTGTCATTTGAATGAAACCTAGTTTTGTGTAGTGGGAATTGCGAGTCAATTGTTGTATGTAAAGTACGGTAAAAGGCGGAACAATGCGTATTGACGTCACATGACTCAAAAACTTCTAGCCAATCATGCGAGCTGGCCCACCTACCAAACGAACGTATGCCGCTATCTGACATTGGTCTATTCACTCTGGTTCTAATCACGTTTTCCTTTTCAGGCACATCATTGTGTGGTTTCCATAGAATATTTGCATGGTCAGATAATCCCACTGGTGACAAAATCTCAACACCATAATAGAGATCGAAAATTTGTTACAATGATTTTGTTAAGAATTTTGTGTTCACGAGTTGGTTTGTTAACAATTTGCTTGAATCGGCGATCACATAGAATCAGATTTATGTCCAGTTGATTGAAATCACCCAATATAAAAATTATGCAGCATGGGGGTGTGTGGTTGAAGTAAGATCGATAACAGACGTGATGTGTTCTATCAGATGCATAGAAATATCAGTATTTATTGGGGATAATAAACCACAGCGCAAAAATTGCATGAGAGTGAACGAGGTAAACGAGGGGGCTGAAGTTTAACCCAAACCGCTTCATGATCATCAGGAACGCATATATCAGTAGGTTGTGATGGTTTGAATGTTTTGCAAAGATTGCAACTCCTCCCGTTCGATTTATTTGAGACTTCATAAACAAGGCGTATCCTGGAACAGAAACAAGTTGAGCAGGTATATCGTGTTTGAACCAAGTTTCCGTTATACATGTAGCACTTATTCCATTCCAACATTGTATTCAGCTATGGAGTCCATGGAGCTAAGGAGCTATGGAGTCCATGGAGTCCATCAAAACATTTTGATATGTCTGACGGAAGGATTAGACATCTCTTCACACTTTTCCCCCAAAGCTTTTGTTAAGTTTGTTGTTTGCTGGTTGTAGTTAAAACTCATTTTAAAAATGTGTCATCTAAAAAGATGATTTAATTATGTCCGTGAATCTTTGCTTTCTCCATGTTTATCTTTAGACTCAATTTGACAGGACCATCCGTCATGGATGTAGTGTACACGAAGCCATATTGCCGAATCCCACCTTACCTCATTGGAATTGCACTTGGTTATATTTTTTACACGTGGAAAGGGCGTAAGGTAAAGATTAACAAGGTGAGTGACAGGCATGTATCTTTACAAAAAAATCATCTTCAATAACAATTTTCTACCTATGCCTTTACTTGTTTACTCAGACAAATTTGTAGCACGAGACTTTATAGTGCGCGCATTTTTTTATTAGAATAGTTTTTGTCAATGTATATATAGTTTTGATAGTTTTTCGTGAATCGTTCACAAAGTAATCTATTGGCACGACGAGAATAAAAACAACATCAAAGCTACTTAAAATTGCTTATATTGATAAATTGTGATTTTTTAATTATTGGTAAGCAGTTAAGGCCATGTAAATTTCCAACGGCAAAACGGTCGAAGAGGAGCCTGAGGGCGACTGTTTTATGTTCATCAGTTTCTAATCCCCTTTTGAGCTGGAAACCCAACCCTTATTTTTTTGCCCACTGAGATATTGTCACCGACGCAAATGTCTCCAGCGCCAATGTCGGGTTGTCAAGTTTTGTATCCCTTCGCTCGACGAAGTCGCAGGGGGTTATAATAACGCCGCTGTCCGTCCGTCCATCCATAACACTGGTTTCCGTTCGATAATTTTCATAATTTCTGACGTATTTTCATAAGATTGGGTATGAAGGTACATATGATATCAAAATACAGCTTAAATTTGATTCCGGAGTATGAAGCTCAAAGGTCAAAGGTCTAAGCTCATTAAGTGATAAAACAACTATAATTTAACTGGTTTACCGTTCAAATAATTTACTAATAGTCGACAGATTTTCATGAGATTTGATATGAAGATACATGATATCAAGATACAGCCCAAGTTTGATTTTGGAGTGTGTAGCTCAAAGGTCAAAAGTCATAGCTCATTAAATGCAAAAATAGCGGTTTAACTGTTTTCTGTTCAATTCATTTTCATGAGATTTGATGTGGAGTTACATAATAGCAAACTAGATCACAGGTCAAAGGTCATTGCACATTAAATGCGAACATTAGTTTCTGTTCGATAACTTTAGTCATGTTTGAGGGATTTTAATAAAACTTGTATAAATGTACATGGTATCAAAATACAACCAAAGTTTGATTTTGGAGTATGTAGGTCAAAGGGCATATCTCATTGAATGTGACAATAGCAAATCGTGCATATCTGAAAATGTGGTTTCCTGTTGTTAACTTTAGTAATGATAGACGGATTTTAATGACATTATGATGGTACATATAGTATCAAAATACAACCTATGTATTGATTTTGGATTATATATGTCAAAGGTCACAGCTTATTAAATATGTGAGAATAGCTTATTACACGTTTCCTTCGATAGCATAAAAGTAATGTTAGAAAGATTTTGATTTTCAAGTATGTAGGCCAAAGGGCAAAGTTTACAATTCATTAGATATGCGTATGTATGCTATTTGTACCCGGGGATGGGATGCTACGCTTTGCGTAGTCCTTTTCTTAGAACAAGGGGGGCCCTAAAATGACGCAAAGGGTATGGAAAGAAAGGGAGCTTTCGATTTTATCAATTTATCAATGTGCTATATTAAACTGTTGGAGACGGCTTGATTTTGATATAACACACATTTCCCGTAGACCCCAGCCCAAGATATCTCAAACTTAGTCTCCAAAGGATTAATCTCACTTCCATGCTAAAAAAAAGTGACCTTTTTATTTTCAAAAATCTAATTCATAATCGATATTAATTTCATAGTTAAATATTGAAATGAGTGAATGAATATTGATTTCATTTGTTTTACCTGTTACAATACATATTTTTAAAATTTGCATTCAGAGTTTCTTAATGGGATACGTCATAGCAGTAATGTAGTCAATCTGTCGCAAATCCTAAATTAAGATATCATTATGGAGGCTAAATTCCATCAACTGACACTGATGGTATAACAAACTACCTTCTTATTCTTACACATGACTTATTCCCAAAAGGAACATCAAATTACTTTACTGGCCCTTCTCCGGGTTATTGAGTAGTGGTTAGCCATTTTAGGAACGACTTTCTTAAAAAAAAAATGATTATTAACATACGTGATATTTTCATTCAAAAGTTTAAGCGGAATGACATTTATAGTAATAGGCTAACATTGCGGAGCTTCAATTAAAAAAAAAAATCAAACTTTGACATCTGAGCTACATAGTAGTGTTTAAATGGTCAAATAAACACCCTATAACACACAAGTTTGAAGGGTTATGCCGCCACTGGGAAGATATGCATTAGTGGAACAATTTTCACTTCGGTGGAGGATAAAATAACCTAGATCTACACAGTAAGTCTATGAGAGGAAATGGGTAGGTGACTCCGGTCAACTTGAGTGCTTGTAAATTTTCACTTTCTTAAATTACTGAATCATCATTTTGAAATACAATTCTTTTTCAGGTCTTCATTTTTAGACCTTATCAAAGACACTGAGAGCATGGAGGATAATGAAGCTCACATTTTTTTTTAACTGTGGTCATTCTTAGCTCT
>JZLH01S0257868.1:0-10927 GCA_001188425.1 Eucidaris tribuloides | reverse complement strand
AGAAAATGCCATTTTCACACACAGATTTTCCAAAAATTTTCCCTACTCGTGGACGGGGGGACACCCCCTCCCCCCTCGCTCGCTCCGCTCGCTTTCGCATACCCACCCAAACCCCCCCCCCTTTCTAAAAAAGCTGGATCCGCCCCTGATAACAGACATGTTGATCAAAATTACAGATCAGCAGTTGCGATCTTAAAAATACAGAGAGTGTCATATGAATAAATTAATTACATCACCTTATTTTCACCTCTTTGAATAATCCCTTTCATTAAGAAATAACATTGTTAGAAAGAGTATACTTTTATTTACAACCTATGCACACAACACTTTTCTGCAACATGAAAAAAAAATATAGGTATTCGAAGTTAACACTGCACTCCAAAAGTTGCTCAAATTGCAAATGTTCAATAAAGGCTCAACACATTTGACTGTACTCAAATGAAACACTAAACGTCCCATCCATTCTTCAAACATCTGTGGTTTCATGGGTTAATTGTAAAATCTTCTAACTCTGAACTGGCTTATAGCATCAGTTGCAATGTGTTCTCATGCACTAGCCTCTAGCAACAGCATAAAGCTTCAGAATCCCATTCCCTTTATCACTGGTTAAAGGTGGTCCTAAGATACGTTTCAACAATCAAAAACATTAGCCTAGACCCTAATTCTATTAAGCCTAAAAATGCTGGGGTCGGGGGAATTTCACCAACCCCCCCCCCCACCCTATTTTTTTGCTAAAGGTACTTACAAGGTATATTCTTGTATACACCAGTGTATTTGCACAATGTTAATTTTTAGGCAAGACAAAGAGATGCCCTGCTTTTAAGAATAGTAAACAATTATGCCCCGGCCTTTCACGACTTTGAAGAAGGAGAAGAAGAAGAAGAAAAAGAAGCGTTTTACTGGTTTATTGAACTCTACAACAGAATTTTGACTTGATTAATTGAATTTCAATATTTAATGAGGAAAATGGTGCTTGCTAGAGGGCAATAAAATGGGTAAAAAAAATAATATATGTGGTATTTTACTACTGGACTTACCTGACTTCATCCACTAGACAATTCATTTCATTCAGCAGTCTGTGATTTTCCTGTTCAAACTGAAAAAGAAATGGAACAAAAAGCTCAGTTCAAGACTTAAATCATACTGGAACTTCATTGACATATGGTTCCCCTCTTCATCTTCTGAATATTTGGGACAATTCTTAAAAAGGATCACTGGCTCAGTCACATATCCATCAGGTATTCAAAATATGGTGTGTCATCAGCAATATAGCGAAATCCGGCAAAATGTATTTTGTTGACAGGAAACCTGAAAGTAGCCGTATATTGGCCGTGTTGCTATTTTTATTGTTATATTTTATTTATTGGTATATAGAATACACTGATTAGCAGCAAAGGCTGAAAGCATCAGTTTACAATATAATACAAATGTATATTATGTAGGCAAGCTTAAAGATGCTATATAACACTGTGGAAGACACGTTTAAAAAATTGTTGAACTTTGCTATCTGACATATCTGACAGTGTTTGAATGGACAAATAAACACCTTAGAACACAAAAGTTTGGACAGTTATGCTGTCACTAGTACAATATGTGCAGATTCAAATTGGCACATTAATTTCCTATCGCACGATAGGATATTCTGCAACACAGCAGTCTATGTGGGAAAGCTGGAATGGTCTCTCAATGATTTTTACTTTTTTAAAGCACTTACTGATCGTTTTAAACTGCAATTTTTTCAGGGCTTCATTTTTAGACCATGTCAGAGACACTGGTAGCATGGGGAATCACGCAGCTCAGATTTTTTAAACTGGAAGCACTGTTATACAGTGCCTTTAATATTCATGTATGAACGACAACAAAAATCAATTTTACATACAGTACATGGGACATAACATACACAAAAATATTCAAAAACACACATCAATACGTATTTATAACGAAAATAAACAGAAACAAACCAGGTCAAAGTAAAGCGAAAATGAAATTCACTGAAATACACATTTGGTAAATGACAGTGATAATTACATGTATAAAATAACATTTGACAAAAAAATTACCTATTTCAAGTTTAAGTATATTTCTGTGAATTTTTGCTGATTGTTTGTTTTGTTTTTTTGCTGATGCACCCCTTCACAGCTCCAGCACCGGAATCCAGCGTTCAGCAAAGACAGGCATGGTGTAAATACATATCATTTTTGGACAAGAGATTAAAGGAGGAAGCAGTGTCGGAAATACCCGGGGGCGACGGGCGATTTCGTCCTTGGCGGAATCCAAATCGCCCCGTAAAATCCTCAAAATACAATTCTTTGGGGCGACCATTTTCTTCAGAGTCGCACTCATATTTCTCTACAGAAATTTTACGAACGTTCACACCCGTTTTTATCAAACATATCATTGGAAAATCGTCAAAAGTAAAAGTCGGGAGTTTGTTTTTGACCCGCGGACATTAATATCGCCAATATTTAGCTCCGTATTTCGCCAAAAATAATTTTTAGCAGTTTGTGTTTGACCCGCGGACACTAACAGAGCTAATATTTAGCTCCGCATTTTGTCAAAAATAATTGCTAGCAGTTTGTTTTTGACCCGCAGACATTAATTGCGCTAATATTTAGCTCCGTATTTCGCCAAAAATAAAAGTTGGGAGTTTGTTTTTGACCCGCGGACATTAATAGCGGTAATATTTACCTCCTTATTTCGCCAAAAATAATAGCAGTTTGTTTTTGACGCGGGGACATAAATTGCGCTAATAATTAGCTCCCTATTTCACCAAAAATAGTTGTTAGCGGTTTCTTTTTGACCCGCGGACATTAATAGCGCTAATAATTAGTTTCGTTTTTCACCAAAAATAATTGTTAGCAGTTTGTTTTTGACCCGCAGACATTAATAACGTTAATATTTAGCTCCGTATTTCGTCAAAAATAATTGTTAGCAGTTTGTTTTTGACCCACCGACATTAATAGCGCCAATATTTAGCTCCGTATTACGCTAAAAATGAATGCTGGCAAGTTTGTTTTTGTGTAATACGAGTCTAAATATGAGCACTATTAATGTCCGCGGGTCAAAAACAATTTCCCAACTTTTATTTTTGCCGAAATACGGAGCTAATTATTAGCGCTATTAATGTCCGCCGGTCAAAAACAAACTCCCTACTTTTATTTTTGGCGAAATACGAAGCTAAACATTGGTGCCATTAATGTCCGCAGCTCTAAAACAAAGTGCCGATACTTATATTTTTGCATAATACTGAGCTAAATATTAGCGCTTATTAATGTCTACCGCTTATAAAAGATCTGTCAACTTTTATATAGGTCAAAAAAATTGCCCCTCAATTAAAAACAGCCCCAAGGCTCATTTAAAACTCGCCCTTAGAAAATATAAATTAATTCCTACCCTGGGAGGAAGTGAATTATAAATGTATGATAGATTTGATGCAGGGTGGATAGCTACATTGCTGTGTAAACATGTCAGAGTTTTCAAAATTTAGTACACTGTCCTACACATTTTCGATGAGTTAACATAGTTTTCACTTATGAGGCTGCTCAGTGTTATTGACACACTTCCAAGCTAAAAAAATAAACATGGAAGGGGGATGTAAAATGGATCAAATTGCCATATAATGACATCATGATAGCCAGATGGAAAAGATTGATATTTGTCTCACGATTTCTCTAGTCTACTAGTCCTTCTAGCTCATGCTTTTATTCTTGTGGAAGGAATTAAAATTACAATTATGTGATCTAATTATTATTGTATAGTATATGGTGCATACTCGATACATGCATCCTTTTTTAGAGTATAGAGTGCCTGTTTTCAGTGGAAACTTAACAAACCAACAATCAAGGCAGATAGATAACATCCAGATATTGGCTTGTAAGATAACGCTAGGAAACCAATACACAGGTTATGAAACAGCCCTAGAAACGTGCTTTGCGTAAGTTGGAGGAAAGATGACAACAATTATGTAAAGACTTTGCAATTTCACTCCCCAAAAATCCCCTATGTAGTCATGGGTTACCAGTAAAGACACAAGTGAACTACCAGTAATCACTACACCAACCGATAAAGTACAAACAATTCAAATATATAACAAAAAGATTTCAAGATTGTTTGTCAGCATACTTCGTTAAACTTTTAAGTCACTAATCCTTTGAACAATCAAGTTGTACATCCCTTACTTTTAATATATCACAATGTTTTGTTTAAGAACCCAACCTGCTTTAATACGAAACATATGTTCATGGCACTCAATTTTTTACCTCTCTTTTACATGTTAAATTATGGTCCCATGTGATTGTACCTTTCAGGTTGATAGTGCAAAATATTTTTAAATTACTTCAATGTTACACTTTTTTCTGCAAAAGTGAAGCTATATTCTTAAGTGTCTTTCTAGTCTATATGCACATACTTTTTACGTTTTTGTTTAATTAAATTTGACTTAATTAAATTTATACTTTCAAATATATGCTTAACACCCTTTTACTTGCACAAGTAAATCATGCTCAATTCAGCTCTTGGCTGTCATGCCTGCTTCCGAATAACACCTTTATTGAACTTGAACTTGAACTGAAGGGACACCCCTATCCACTGAAAATGTCTTCAAATCTTTCATTTTCATACACTGTATTTCACCTCTCGTGTCTGCCATCTTTGAAACACTGCGACTGCATACGTAGCACAGTTCCCTGTGCATGTATGTATGCATGTAAGTACCAGTGACATATGTCAACTGCATGTAAGTACCAGTGACATATGTCAACTGTTCAGGTGTTGTTAGGCCTAACTGGACTAAACGCTGAGGGCACACCATATTTCGGATACCAAGAATTTGACTTCCCATGTTGGATTTTCAAAATTTCAGGACAATCAGGGGTACTGCAGAGGTCTGCAGCATCCTAGAGAAGCAGTACCAGGGTTGGCAATTTCCCCAGAAATACTGGGAAATGCCGGGAAATACTGGGAAATACCGGGAAATACTGGGAAATACCGGGAAATACTGTGAAATACCAGGGAAATACTGGGAAATACTGGGAAATACAAGGGCAATACCTAGCAGTGTACTCTTGAAGTTATACAAGGTCAACTGAGAAGGTCATTAATGCCCTTCATTTGGGTTCTTCTTACACAAATCCATCTTTTTTCCTCTTTTCAATTTTCAGTCATGATAATAACTTAATTCAGTGCTATTTCTCATACTGTACATTATTCAAGTGTTACATGTAGCTTTTTGCCAGGTACAGCCCTCATCTTGCTCAGTCTAGGGACAAAATCAACCGTTATGTGGTATGCTATTATAAGTGTTCTGGATTTATGGAGCAATTCAGTCTATATTTGCAAACTGAATTGATTGAAAAAAGTTTCTAAGATAAAAGCAGGTGATTTTCAGATTTTCTTACTTTTAGTATTCATTTGGTTGTGTAGAAAATTTGTCCAACCAATCAGAATGAGTACCTAGTTCCCCATCATCAGTTAAGTTACTTTTTGTTGTATTTTGTGTTGAATCACACTTACTGCACAATAATCTCTAAAAATTTTAGTCATAATCCTTCAAGAAATAATTTTTTTATAGTATCTCCCAGTATTTCCCGGTATTTCCCGTTTTTGTCAAAATTAGCAAGGCGGTATTTACCACCCGGTATTTACCGCCCGTTATTTACCGGCCAACCCTGAGCAGTACCTTATTCAAGAAGCCCACATGGAACATTTTGAAGTTTCTTGACTGACTCAAAATCACGAGGCACCCACATGTAAGCTGAAAGAGTTCTGCAGGTTAACCTTGCGAGATACTCATGAGATATACATACAATTCACATATCAGACAGAGAAGCAAGATTATGTGATGATGATACTTAAAACTGTACAGATGATACACGATAAGATAGCCACACATTCGGTCTCTAAATCATTTGGCATCAGCACAATGCTGTAGGGACCAAATTAGACCTGTGCAATGTTGCCTTGCACATGCCTACAAGTTTACTGCTGGTACAACTTTCTATGACACATCATAAACTTTAAAGAAGTGGTCATTTTCAAACGTGAGTGACACGACAATTTGAGAGACTTTAGGGCTAATATCTTCCCACTTAGAGGTTATGAATGGATGATGACTACCATATTAGGAATAATGTAAGACTGACATGTGTCATTACCAGTTTGATTTGAATTCTACAATTGGACAAGTAATTATGATTAAAAAATGGTGCGTGAGTGACACAACAAATTTTGGACATGGGTGTCTGACCATTATCGGTTGTGGTTGGATTTGTATCAAAGTAGTTCTCCAAGAGTACCATGAGTCCTAGAACATGTGTGTTAATAGATTACCTATCTAACATATGTAGTCAAAATCAATCATTCCCTCTCTGTGGCAAATGGTCCCCCCCCCCTTACATGCCGTGAGTGACACGACAAAATGCAAAAATACCCACATTAAAGCCGAAGTTTAGTTTTGGGGATTTTTTGTTATTTGAAAGCTTTATGCCCCAAAGTCATAACCCTGCAATAATAGATTCTGAATGTCTTTAGTTTTTTTTAAATTAGTTAATGAAAAATCTTGGGGGGGTGGGGAACCCCCGAGATTTTTGACTATATTTTATATTATAGCATCCAAAGGGTTAAAAAGGCTTTAATGGTTAACATGTGTTATACCTCATCTGAAAAGAGCAGTGACTCCTGCTCTTTCCGATACGGTAATAGCTCATATAACCTTTTTAACGGCCTTTGGTGGTATAATCGTAAAATATAGCGAAAATCTCGGGCCCGCCCTCTCCCGCCCCCCGCCCCCCCGCGACGATTTTCATTAATTAATTTTAAAAGAACTAAAGACAAAAGAAGGTTATCATGAGTATTATAACTCATCTGAAAGAGACAGAGTCTGCTCTTCCAGATGAGGTTAACACATGCAACCTTAAAAGCTTTTTAACACTTTGGATCTATAATGTTAAAATAATTCAGTCGAAAAAGGTCTCGGGTCCCCTCGAGATTTTTCGATTAACTACTAATAAAAAAAACTAAAGACATTCAGAATCTATTATGTGCAGGGTGATGACTTTGGGGCATAAAGCTTTCAAATAACAAAAATCCGCCAAAACTAAACTTGGGCTTTAACATTAATTACCCTTGTTCTACATTCACTGTGTTACAACATATAATAAATTATTTTATGTAATTTTCATGGAAAACTATCATCTAAGATATCTAGTTTCAAAAAATATTGAAGCCTATTGATTTCTTGCAAGTTTTAATTTTCACCCTTATGTCCACATTTGTTTGAAAATGGCCAAGTGCTAAAAGCTCATGATGCACCCCACGACAGAGAAAGAACACCGAAACAGCCACAGGACAAAAATAGTACCTTTGCAGCTGCCGTTAGATTTTGCCATGTTTGCCTGAAAAATTAGACTCACATAGGCACCTTGTCTGAAATCTTTGAAAACAGTACATAAACGTGGTGTAACAACAGAAAAATGATTTATCAAATTTCTGGTTGATTGGGGCAAACATAAATGAGGTTAATGGTTAGTGACATGGTTGGGAATACTTGAAAATGCCTCAAGAACCAAATGAGTTGAAATATATACCAACTATACACTAGCTGGAGTGGATCTCCCAGATGGAAGGATTTGTCTCTAATTTGTTTACTTAAGGAGAATCAAGCATGAACATACTAGTATTTTAATTTTATCCGGGCACGATAAAAATAGGATCTTAGAGAGCCACACAGCAGGTTTGCCTGCCACGAAGGATGTTGACATTAGTTATTTTAGAATGAGCCAACTACAAGATTTTCACAGGAGAATCCTTGCATAGTTTACTTAATTCTAGAGTAGTTTCAGCCCAAGTTGAGGACTACCCCCAATCATGTCATTTTCCTTTAAAAAGCAGCAGAATTTAACTGAAAATCAGTCAACCTGTCCATCCTAAACCAGCAAACCATGTTATCATCCACTGGCTGTAGAACTTACCATTTGCCTTTCTTCAGGAGATAGCTCCTCTTCCTCGTCCTCTACATTTGCGTTAACCTCCTCTGGAAGTCTATCATCTAAAAGAACAATGGGACAGAAAAATACAAAACTTGATAGTATATCCCTGTAAAATGATTATAAGTCTTTATATGACTCAAACAATTCAATTTATTGTCCACATTAATTCAAAGAAATTCGTATCCTACTGGCAAAGAAGAAAAAAAAAACATATTACAGGGAAAATTTCAGCAAACAATATATGGATTTAGTGAATGCAGAACGTGTTTGTTTTGAGCAAAGTGGGGTATGCTATTTTAGAGTCAATGATATTCTGTGATCACGGAAAATGGACAAACTTTACGGAAATGGCCATTTGAAATGGGAAATTACAGAAAAATCTTTTGGTTGAAATACAATTGACTTTTAATAAGAGGAAAAATAAAATAAACCGTTCTTTTGATTTACCAATGATATAATATCAGTACTGGAATCTAGTTACTAACAAGAGATATACAGTGCGTCCCAGAAAAAACAGAACCCTATAGGCTTATTGTGCGAAAGCAATGGAGCGTATGATTGTTAAAATAAATTAAATGATACATTGAGCAAATGTATTCACTCATGCATCGAGTACCATGACTTAAAAAATTTAAAGAGAAAAAACATTTGTTACGCTTTTTGGCTTTGACACTGTGCACACCAGCTGTCCATCTCTTTCTTTTCATGAAGTGCATAGTGTCAAAGCCATAAAGCGTAACAAATGGTTTTTCACTTTAGATTTTTAAAGTCATGGTACTCAGAGATACATGCATAAATAAGTTTGCTTAATGTATCATTTGAAAGAGTATAAGTCAAAGTTTATTTTAAACTTATTTCTGCAATTATACGCCTCATTGCTTCCGCACAAAAAGCCTTTGTTTCAAGGTTATGTTTTTTGTGGAACGCACTGTACATGTAGAAGGTACATAGGCAGGTAAATACATAGACAGACAGATAGATCAATATATAGATAATTAGATTTATACAACACCTAGTAAGATTGTACGCTATCCGATCGGTCGACTGTGCTTCAGACGGCATACGCTAACCGCCCCATTGCACTCGCACGGTACGCAGAGTGCAGTTACGTTAAAGCAGTTTCGGTACATTGCACTCTGCTGATGTCATCAACCATGTACAAATTCCCATAGACAAACTGGCTGCCGTTACATTGCACTCTCGTCGCTCAACAATGATTTGCGCAATTGTGTCAAGCACGCGCGCATATCAATGTATTAAGAATCGACGTGCGCGTTTAATTTGGCGTACACAATACTGCGCGCACGCATACAAAAATCTTGAGAAGGCACAGTCATTGTGCGCACGCTCAATGCCAGCAATAAACATACTGTTATGCTTCTTTTACAGTAAAGCTCGCTGAGTAAAATCAAGCTTTTATAACATTCATACCTTGAAACAAGTCCGTAAACGTCCGAGGTGTTGTATAAAACAAATAGTGAATGATCTTTATTCGTGCAATGGAACAAGATTTCGCATTCGGTGAATGCTTCGCCTCGTTGAATAGAGCGTCTCAATATTTCACCTCATGCTAAATCTTGTACCATTGCACTCGTGATCATTCACTATTTGTATAAGGTAGAGAGAGAGAGAGATAAGATACAGGAATAGAAACATATGGACATACTGTGTGTAGTTACAGATATGCACACATATCAACAGTTCTAGATATTGATGTTCAATTTCTGACTGTGAATATATTTCCTTATCTGTCCAGATCTACAAAAGATCAAAATTTGAATGGAATCTGTATTTCATCTACTGCTTGTTACACACTTCCTACTTACTCCTGGGCTTGTCCCCACTGTCTGAGACAGGCTGTGATGAGCTGGAAGATGGGTTAGATGCACTCTCTGGTCTTAACCGGGAACTGGACAGTAATGATACACAACAACAACAACAGATATTTACCTTCTCTGCAATAGAAACAAGATTCTTATTGTAACACTTACAGACTTCGCAACATTAAAGGTATTGGCTAACATTTACCACAGTTAAAAAAATCTGAGCTACATGATTCCCCATGCTACCAGTGTCTTTGATAAGGTCTAAAAATGAAGCCCTGAAAAATTTATATTTCAAAATGATTATTTAGTGCTTTAAAAAAGTGAAAATCGTAAGTTGATCGGATTCACCTGCCCATTTTCTCTCGTAGACTTACTGTGTGTACACCTAGCTATTTAAACTCGCCCCGAGTTTTAATTGTTTATTCATGCATAACTTGCCATTGGCAGTGTAACTTTCCAAACTTTTTTATTCTAGGGTGTTTATTTGTCCATATGAACACTACTATGTAGTTGAGATATCAAAATTTGACAATTTTTTAAATTGAAGCTCCACAATGTTAGCCTATCACTTTTACACTTTGTGTGCTGAAGGTGAACCAGCTCTCCTTGGTGTAACTTCAATGGGATACTGATGGTGCATCTGCTTGTTGAGAAGACAATCAGTTTCAAGGTTCAAGTGAAAGGTTTTGTCTCAATAACATTTCTTCTTCTTTTTTTAAGAAAATCATACATTTTTTAAAGCTTATATATACATAACTACATAACAATCCAGTTTCTAGTTGAAACACCTTGATTTTAGCCCAGCAACCACAGTGTTAAGTAAAAAGATACCTCACTGCCAGTTTATAAAAACAGAGGATACAAAATGTATTTATTACTTAATTTATGCGATAAAGATTACTGTTGTATTAGACTAACTAAATAAATCAAAATATAATAATGAAACTAGAGAAGTTCGACTCCGCGTAGTCGATGGGTATGCCTCCGTCCAGTGCACCCACTATGTAGCAGCTAACCACCAAATTACATCAACACTCCTTACTGAACTTATACGCAGAAAATGGCATTTTGGGACAAAGTTCATTGACCTTTGACCCTTGACCCTGACCTGACTCC
>JZLH01S0257826.1:16647-36239 GCA_001188425.1 Eucidaris tribuloides | reverse complement strand
TGATTTCTATATATGATTTTTATTTCTTATTTCGATGTCAAATCATTCGCAATTCAGCTTACGGCTGCAATGTCGATTTTTAATAAAACCTTATTGAATGAATGAATGAAAAAAGTATATTTTCAGAAATGACTCAAAGATATGACTCCATGTCCAATTATGTACAATTGGGCCAAATCTGTTTCAAATGAAGAAATATTGATATTTACTTATTATCAGATATCAGAACATTTACTGATCATTTTAATGAACATTCCCTGAAACAATGACACAAGAATAATTTCTTTTTTGGCACAAGCATTTTACACAGGATTTGAATTTGGTGTTTGAGAAAACTTACTTAGATGATGATCTTTAAATTATTTTTTTTCCAACCACAAATATGAATCATAAATTTATTTTTCTCTCCTTGTTCCAGATAAGAAGAAAATTGAGGAAATTTATTTCTCAACCACAAATGATTCAAAAGAAAGAGGAAAATTGAGACTCTCAGAAAAACATGCTCTATTTTGTCACTAATTTTCATCTGGCTCTTACCATTTGCAATCTCCACCCCCAGTGCTGCAGAGGTTTCATACGTCCAACACCTGGCCACATTCCGTATAGTGTAGCCCCCTCCTCCAAGTAAGAGCAGAGGGAGGTTATACTGTTTCATGAAGTCCACACATTTCGAATGACCTGAGATTGGAAAGCAAGAGAGAAGTGATGTTTGGTGGGACAGCAAAATTTAAAATGTACTTAATGTTTATAAGACACAAAATACTTGGCTTGACATCACCGTGTAATTAGATTTCAAAACACTTTCAAATGTGTGTGTGTACACACACAGCCTTTGATACTAATTTCAAATCAAAACTGAAAGTTTGCATCCATTACAATTCAGCTTTTAACCCGTTTGAGACTAAGTACGAGTTAGCTCGTGTTGGGTTCAATGGGAAATGTGTGCTATAGCAAAATCAAATTGTCTCCAACGGGTTAAATATCCACAAAAGAGGTTACATCCACTACGAGAGGTACAACAAAACTGTATCTGAGTACTTTCACTCATACCAGAGTTTACAAGCATTGTAGAGATGATTTCTCAATGTTTGAAGTCTCAGCTGAATTTGTGCATATGTTGTCCCTGTTTTGCTACCTTTTAATACATGAACTGAATATTCTCTTTACTGATGCAAACAAATTTGTGCCTTACAGGGCAATACTTGAAAAAGGAGAATCTTTCCAAGGGGTTTTGTGATATAAAAGATTACAGCTTACTTATTTTTCAGGAATTTAATTTTTGTTACCACACTAATCCATTCTTTGGTTCCAGATTCATGAGACAATCCATCAAAAAATATCACATGTTCATAAATTACACAATGATGTAGTGGTACCATGTTTTTAAAGGCAGCGCAGTAGTGAGAAAAGCAACACTACTCCTGTCCCCATGGACCCCAACTAGTTTTTATGGGGGTGGGGGAGGGAGGGGTATCATAGTGAGTCAAAGATGGAAATTCTGTATACACCATATATTTTTGTGATTTTGCTTCAAGACAGGGAATTTGTGAGAGTTTATTTTCATGATTTTAGTATATTTTCATTCACTATGTATAGGTATATCCGCGAGTGACATTATTTGCGGTTGTTGAGTCACAACATTTGCGAAAATGACACCACCGTGAAATATTCAACATACACACTATTCTATTGGCAGGTGTGTAATTTCATTTACCCTTGAGTGTGAGGTTGAAGCAGCCTAATCTGTCCCCTGATAATGAATCAGCTCCACACTGAAGAACAATGGCACTGGGCTGGTACATCTCCATCACTTTTGACATGATCTAATATGAAAGAAAACAAATAAAAGAGAAGAGATATTTTTTAATGAGAGAAACTGAATTCTAATCACCAGGCTAATAATATTTAAGTGCACAGAGACCATCTTATCATGTGTTATGGGCTATTTAATCCCTTGGGGACAACAGGCTAAAGCCCAGTACCGGTAATTCTCAGAACCAGAGACAAGTTTCTACATTTACACCGGTAAGTGGTACGCAACTATTTGCAGGTACTATAACCTTACTTTAATGACAGGGTTGGCATGTTTTGAAGGCTTCTATGTAAGCATTATGTCTCTGAGTGTGAGATGTTCTGGGCTTCTGTACAAGCCTGTCGTCCTCAAGGGTTTAGGAATAGACTCTTATCATTATCCTCCTCCTCCTCCTTCTCCTCCTCATCATCTTCATTACCATTATAACACTGTACTTGAAGTCACTATACTCTTCTTTTACTGCATTCTAAGAGTCACTGTGCAGCGACACCATCATTACCCACTGAAATTCATTATACTTCCCCTATTTCTGCTTTTCCGTGGTTGTTTTAAATATGAAGACACTTCAATTAGCAATACCACTCTCCATCCAGGAGTAGAAATGGGTACCCGAGAGGACGAGCAATCCCGTTGGAGGCAAATTTACTTAAGCATCTGAGCAGCAGCTGGGCTAGAAGTTTCCCCAGGGAGTAGACGTGGAGTACGCCTGTGCAAGCATGATGTGGTTCGGAGATCAGGGAGGGTAAAATTGTGAGAGAATGCCTTGAAGGTATGGATCCAAGACTCTAACTACCAACTTAAACTTTATCTCAACCTTTTTTGTTGTAACACAAAAGTAACTGTTATTTTTTTTTTAGTCAAAGGTTCTTCTCATATTTGAAAAGGCACAGTTCTTTAACAACACTAATTATAATAACTTAATCATAATCAATAATGTTATACTGAACAGTCATCTCAACATAATTAATGTTGGGTACTTATTGGTCCATTATCATAAAATTTTGTAATACTTACTGGCTTGAAGATTTTGTCATACGAGTCGTCATCAATACCATCTCTGAGAGGAAAGTTCACGGCATAATATTTTCCTTTTCCTGCACCGATATCCTGGGAAACAACGATAAAATAATGTATTGTGAAATTTACAAATCTATCAAACATTCCATTTATCAATCCATCCAAAATCCAAATAATAACAAGTCAAGGCATATATACACTAATAAATAAATAAATATATAAATTAATTAATGAATACTTCATTTAATTATAAATTACTCATCTAATATAAATAAATAGATAACATGTATGCCACGGCCAGCGTTTGTGTCCTTGGGTAAGACACTTTATCCGCATTACCTCTCTCCACCCAGGAGTAGAAATGGGTACCTGAGAGGAATGAGAAAGCTATTTGTGGATGAATTAGCGAGTGCCTGACAGGCTGCCGGTGTTAAAAAATACTCCCCAGGGAGTGGAGGTGGCGCACATAGTATGCAGGATTTACACGGGTCCAATGATCAGGGGGTAATGTGTGACGTCGTGTGGGCATTGTTATACAGTGGTACAAGACGATAAACAACTCACCTTTACCTTTACAAAATGACAAATTGAAGTTGCTTGAAATGGATTATTGCTCCAATTTCTAATCGAGGCTATAATTTATATTGTAATTTGTAAAATATCTGAAAATCCACAGCCAAATTGCTTGAAAAGTATACCCCCCCCCCCAAAAAAAATACTCTTAGACAAGTACCATCAATACAACACAAAATGCAATTGCAATGATTCCAATTCCCTGAAGGAGTCAAAAATTCAGTATACCATATTTGTTGATGGGGTTTTCTACATCATGACTCACCCTGAGGTCACCAGTACCAGGGAAATACTCTCCATATTTGTGAAATGAGACGGTCATGACACGGTCTGTAGTGTAGAAAGCCTCCTCGACGCCATCCCCATGGTGAATGTCAATGTCTATGTACAGCACTCGTTGATGATATCTGTATGAAGATATATATGGGCAATTCCGTGATTAGTTACGTTACACTTTATGACAAACTTTACTCAACTTTTGGCTCTTACATGGATATGCTTTCATATTATTTTTCTGTTTTGGTACTGTCAATTCTCTAGACTGGCACCTACTTCACAACATCAAGCAAAATCATGAGACATGTTTCAGTGGGTAATAACAAGAACTTTAATTATGGTTAGTTACGTTACGTACATGTAAAGAGGACATGGAAAAAAAATGTCCTTTGTCCTCAAATTTCCTCAACCTGTTTTCAACTGAAACAAATTGTGGTATTCATGCTATTTCTGATCTTGATAAGTCATTTGATATATAATGTATTGATAAAAATATTTTCATTTTTAACTACAACATCAAAAACATGGTTAGTTACGTTACGGTTAGTTACGTTACATTTTGTCCATCCACACAAATTTGCGTTTATTAATGTCTTATTCAGAGTTAGTATGCATATGTGGGGCTTTATTACTTTCAACACAATGAGAAGAGGCTGTTGGCATGGAAAAAAACTGCAGAATAAATGATATTTTTTCATAAAACTGAGATTTATTCACACTAGTCCCACATATGGTATTTCATGTATGGTTCTGATTCTCCTAGAGGGTGGTGTTGAAGACGTAAAATTTAGAGTAGAAATGATGTCCCCGTTGTTACTACATGATTCACATCCATTCAAACCATTAAAACTGTAATACGATTCGAGATACGACCCAATTTATATAATTTGTGATTTGCTCCAATAAGTGTCACGAATTGCCCATAATAAATGGTACACTAATTACTTGAACCACACATAGTGGGAATACACTTCATATGATACATGATAGATATCTACATGTATATGATAGATATACAGTGTACCATCAATAGCAAAAGTTTAAGATCACAGGAACATTTCTCATTAAACTATACATGTACAAACAACAACTAAACACTACAGCACTCGGCTGGGGGGGGGGGGGACCTCGAGCACATGTATCCCCGAACCCGTCCCTTCACCCCCCGTTGGATAAATTACAAATGGCATCCTATAAAAGTCGGAAACATGAGGACGCTGTCACTGAAAAACTATTGTTTTTCAGAATGACACCCCCTCCCCCCCCCAAAAAAAAAACCCTCCGAAGCAAGTTTGAATAAAATCAGACAAGAAATGTGGCCAATAGGGCACATACAAGTACTGTGACATGGCACCCAAGTCGGAACACTGAGGGCACCATCACCAAACAGTATAGTGGCCTACAAGTAGAATGACCACCCAAACACCTATACAGCAAGTTTGAATAAAATCCTTTGAGTAACAATGAAGTAATTAGAAAAATAAGCACTTTAAAGGCGAAACATTGGGGGCAGCATCACCAAAAGTTATAGGTATTTAGAGTTGACTATGATACACTTGCACACCAAATTTGAAAAAAAAATCCGTCGAGAAATGCGGCCAGTATCTTGTACACAAGTAGACCTTGAAAAATGTACCTTTTTGTGTACAAAGACGGACCAAGCAAGGGCGCCACCACCAAAAACAATAGGCATCTTCGCTTTACCATAATGCACCTTCACACCAAATTTGAAGATGATCCGAGAAGAACTGCAGCCTGTAGAGCGCTCACAAGAAAATCTCTGCGCCGGATGCGGCAGAACTTCGTTCGGGGGATACAACTATTACTTCTTGAAGAGTTTAAGTGCATAATTATTCATTGCTCAAAGGGCAAGGGAAAGTACTCTCACCAGCATCAATACTTTCAAAGGCAAATTTATTTTGAACTCAGAGCAAGAACTTGATGAACCTTTGTGCAGTGATGTGATGACCATGCAGTGCCAAGGCCTTAATAATTACTGTGGCAGATTCTTCCAGTTCTTGCAATGATGTTGGTGTATATTGTATAAGCAGTATCTTGTGTCCTTTGAGCAATGACATTAAACCCAACTTGCCCTTCAATATCTTCAAGAAGCAATAGTTTTGAGATTTTGTTTTCTACATGGTTTAATGGAAAATATTCTTGTGCTCTTAAAACGTTTGCTAATGATGGCACAGTGTGAGTAGAAAAATACACACATTTCTTCCCTAATTTCTGAAAACTGAAAAGTAAATGCCATAAATCCAAAAGCAAAACTTGATAATGTAATTGATTCACTTTACATAAAAATCTTGGATACTCATTTAAAGACTTAGGTCAAAGATGACTGAATAATGCCTAACATTTTTGTATCTCATATCAAACTCACTCTATTCCAAGTTTTGGACTTCAAAACTCTTAATTTCTAGTTTCAACCAATCACATCATATTCTACATTTTACCTCTGGATCAAGAACTGCATCTATATTTAAAGTATTGCTTAGAGCAGCCACTTGTCTATGAAGGCCACCACACGATTAGTTGCCACTACAGACAGATGTCGCTGTACTTACTTGAGGAGTTCTAGAATTGCGAGGACGATATCGTTGACATAGCAGAACCCAGACGCTTCTGACTTCTTGGCGTGATGGAGACCTCCTGCCCAGTTGATTGCGATGTCTGTCTGCTGTTTGTTGAGTTTGACCGCTCCGGCCACTGACCCACCGGACGACAGTTGGCAGAATTCATACAGGCCGTCAAATACGGGACAATCCTCTCCAACATTGACTGCATAGAGTGCATTGAAATAAGAGATGCATTATTGAGGGCTGTAGCCAAAGGGATATTTGACCAACAATAGTCCAAGTTGTAAACCAAACCATTTATCATCAAGGCTCTCATATAATTTTATGGGGAATAATTTTGATACTTGTAAACATATCACGATGTTTTGAAAACATGCAACAACATTCTGAAATTCATTACGAGTATTAGTAAAACTGTACTGGAATCATTTCAGTTGTATTTATATACTGTAAATAACTAAGGATTTCCGGAAAATGTTTCAGTTTATTATAAACATGAAATAACCAATACACAAGCATACTGATGTAATAGATGACACGTTCATGAGAAAAAAAAAAATTCAAGATAGTTTGTAAATTAACCAATACTCTACTTTTTTAAAGGTACATAAACGTATTTTAGGGGGCAAATACAGCCTTGGCTACCAATCAGGGTTGCCAAATTTAATCAAGTGATTATTTAAGATTTTCATTTAACATTCAATCACATTCAAGACTTTTTTGAAAACAAAAATATTTATTGAATTTCAATAAATGAAGAAATTTTGATTGAGAAAAAAAGAATTTTAATATTTACAAATTGTTTTAAAAATTGACGGTTGAAGAGTTTTAACTTTTAACCTAATAGGCTGGGCTTTTTTGGCTATGCTATATCTTGGGGGGCGGGGGGGGGGGGGGGGGGAGGGGGGCTGATTTCCGCCCCCCCCCCCCCCCCCCCCCCCCCCCCGAGACTCGGCCGTCATAAATCGCACGTGCACAGTTACCCATCACGTAATCTACAAGACAGTATAGTTTAAATTAACCGGAATTAATTTCATATTAATTACTTATGCTAATTATGCAATAAAATCATAATTAACGTGCTGTAAATCACTAATTAAAGCTCCAAAAATGTTAATTTTGGGGTCTGGACACTCTTTTTAGCATTCTTAGCAAGTTTACTTGAAAAAAATCGCGAATCAAAATTGATTTCCTATGTATTTTATTGTTTTTTTTCAAATTTCTTATGTATTGTTCTTTGTTTTTTCAACCTTTTGGTTTTCTATTGTTTTTTCGATGAAATTTGTCGGGACACTTTTGCGATCATATAACAGCACAAAATTAATTAATTTCAATCAATAAAAGTAAAAATAATCATACATTTATGAATTTTGGCTGAAAACACAATTTGTATTGAATTGTACACAAAAATCACGCGTTTTTAGGCGATTTTGGGGTGACATGCAAGTACAAATTGTTACGTAAACTTCGGACCACGTACGCCGACGTCGCAAATTTGGTCTCAAAAGATGGGCGACATTCGAGAGAATAAAGTCATGAAACGCCGTGGCAACTGCTTCGCGCGTCGCAGACATATTGCGCGAAACGTCTGGGGGGGCGGATTCCGCCCCCCCCCAGCCTTTTTAGCGTTAAATGATGGCTTGATTCGAATTCAATCAAGCCAACCCCTCACACTTTGTTTTTTAAATAACAAAATTGCCATCCCTACTGTCAATACTTACATCTTTGCATCTGTTTTGTGTATTCTGACATGTTATCAGGCCTGATGGTCCTCAAAAACTTGATGTAGTCATCGCTGTGATATTTTGTCATTTCTTCCATGACAGCTTTATGTGGCCTCTGTGATGAGATAAGTTCAAAGACAGTCAGCAAAAAAAAACACAAGTAATTGCATGATAGTCCACTACATTTAAAAGATACAATGCTATCAGATATTATTCTACTTTACATGTATATAATTTGGATATAGATATAATTACCCAGATTTAAGTAGAAGAGATATTTACAGGTGTTAACCATCAATTAACACTATGCACAAATCTGCAAAAACCAGCAAATGACAGTATGGACCATAGTTACATGCAGTGTATTATCAGCTTTCTTTTATTTGAAATCTTGAAAGGACACCTGCATACATGCATCTGGGTAATTGTTGTAAGCAGTGTATTATGTGACTTACTACAATTGTAAATTTCATTAAAGAGAATACACATGTACATGAATTTTTAATTCAATACCTCAATAGGGCTACAATAAATTTTTGACACTGCATTGTTCAGCATCATTATGGTGACTTTCAAAAAGAAAGTTTACAAAACAAGACAAAACAAAATGCCTTTTTTTATTATCAGAAACAAAAGAATACAACTCCACCTCATTCACCGCATACATGTATGCATCCCACACTAAAGAATAAATGATGTGCTTCTTATCCTAACAAAATATTTTGCACTTGAAATCGTGGTAGATGGGAAATTGTATGGACAATGTGTCAAATGGAACAAAACATTTACAATGTCCATACACTGTTGTCTATAATTTCCAATTACATGTATGTGTCCTCATCAGTCATCACTCAACTATTTTTCTTTTAATTAAAGAACATACATGTAACACACCTCTCACACAACATTTACTCTTCCTGTTCTTCCAGGCTTGTCATATGCAGTAAAGCAGGATTGCTAATCTTCATTTTTTTTTCATTTTTTTTCTTCTTTTTTTTTGGGGGGGGGGGTTGGATTCAAATTATGATTTATTTTGTGACTTAAATCAAATCAATTTAACTGATTTAAGTCAATAATGTTTAAAAATAAAAAATAATTCAAATCAACGATTTAAATCACCATTAAAATCATGACACAGTTTCAGCATGAGTCAAAAGAAAACAAGGTTTTCCTGGTTTGAAAACGAGAGTGACACTAGAAAGCAATTCACGCTGAAGATGATGATAAGATCCAGCTGCAGAGAAGACAAAGCACATACACTGATTTCAGTATCAAAGAAGGAGGGGACAGATTTTCCACTTACGTATATTTCCATCTTTCTGTAGAGACCATAGTTGAGGATTAGGTTGTGAGTCATGCGAATACGATGCGGTTTCATCGGGTGACCTTGCCCATAGTAGTAATTTCCTACGTCCCCTGCAGCAAAAAAAAAAAAAAAAACAGAAAAGAAAAGAAAAAGAGAAACAGTGTGATATCGGATGTGAATGATGATGAATTGGAAGGCCAAGTGGATGTGGAGTGCCATCTAAACAGAAATTCATTGTGAGATAAGTTCTGCATCTTGAGGAAAATTTCACAGGCCGAGGCCAAACTGAGAATACAACTAATGAATTATGAATTTAGGGACAGTGATTTTCCGTGATAACGGAAAACAGACGGAATTTCCGGAAATCCCAACTTGAAACGGAAAATGAGTTTTCAAACAGAAAATCACGGAAAACCTCTTTTTTCTCCAAATTTTTACTTTTTGATAGGAAAAAAACACGAAACTCAGAACAAAAATTAGAAAAGGTTGCCACAAAAACAGTGAATAATATTTATTTCAAGTTATATGTAAACGGAATTGTCATTTTTCTTCATGTATACAGAGTCTATGGTAAAACAGAATTTCCATTTTTCAGACAAGTTGAAACGGAATTCCAGATTTTTGGAAACAGAAAAGGCCTTTTCTTGAAACAGAAAATCACTGTCCCTATGAATTATGAATAGATAATTTTAAATAGTAGGACTGACATAAAGTATTTGCACATGTAGTACAGCAGGTGAATCCGATCAACTTACGATTTTCACTTTTTTAAAGCACTACATCATCATTTTGAAATACAATTTTTTCAGGGCGTCATTTTTAGACCTTATCAAAGACAATGGTAGCATGGGGAATCATGTAGCTCAGATTTTTTTAACTGTGGTAAATGTTAGCCAATACCTTTAACTGACCACTTGTAGAGACAGTGATTTTCCATTTCTGAAAACCTGTAGTTCCATTTCACCTTGATCTAAAAATGAAAAGTCCATTTTGTGATAGAAAATGTACACATCAAAAACATGAATTCCGTTTTGCAAAGGTAAATTCCATGAATTTTCATATGAAAAGAACCAAACCGGATTTTCTGTTTCAATTTCACGCAGGCTTACAATGTACACAGCACAGTTGAGAACTCAGAGACACGGACAGAGTTGTCAATTTACAGTCTTATTCAGTTGTTGTTTGTACTTTTCTTAAACTTTCTCTGATAAAGTTATTCTTTCCTTACATAATTTATTCAGAGCAATTTGAATGGATACAAAATTAAATGTGTACATGTACTGTATCATGTACAAATATCTGTACAATGCTATACAAAAAGTAATTTTTGATAATACTACATGTATGTAAAAAAAAATAGTGCATTAATTATTTTTTATCATTCACTTGAGATATGGGAAAAAATAATCAGATAAAATCCAAAAACACAGTCAAATTGGCAACACTTTTCACGTAAATTGCAATGTTTTATTTTTTTTTCACAAAGTATCACTGACCTACATGTAGCTCATGTGGGACATCTACATGTCAAGAGTGGAACTGAAAAGGGCACTTTAACACTTTTGCACTGACATCTCATCTACAGGTAAAATCAATTAAAATTAATTAACATGGCAACACATGTAACCACAAAGTATGCACACATCAAGTAACCTATTCAGCTGTTTTTAGTAACCCAAATATGAGTTTTAAGTCATAAATTCTTCCTGTTAACTATTTAGTATGTTCTTTATGTCAAATTGCACTGGGCCCTGAAATTACTTCAATTGTTCAAAACCACATTTCCATTTTAATTTCATACAAATGCTTGACCCTTTCATTCATAATGTGTGTGTAAAATGAATAACTTGCTGGATGTGAATTGTGCTAATTGATTTGAGATTTGAGATTTGAGATTTGAGATTTGAGCACATTGGCAAATAGAGGTGGCAAAATTTGATCTACATGTAAACCTCTTTCGATTATCGTGGAAAAAACACCATCGATAACACGATTTGTCGTCTCAGTTGAAAAGCAGATTTGTGATGAATAAGATTAATTTATTTTAGACAGTGTGCTCTTTAGGGTTGTTACCAAAAAGGAAACAAAACAGTGTTGCTTTCAGTAGACCCTCTTGTAACTAGATCTGGAGATTTGTGGTGCTGATTGTTTATAAATGACATTTTTGGTTGGCAGTGTGTTGACAAAATATGTTGACAAAATACTGAATGCACTACTGCGCTTGCACTACCACAAGGTTGATAGCTGAACAGCATGGAGGTCTCTCATTTACTCCTTCCTCCCTGTTTTTATCTCTTGTGTGCAGAGTATACATGTACAGTAGCTATGGGGAATTATTGGTCCCTCCCACAGCAGTGCATGCATTTACCCCATTACAATGTAGGTTTTCATAATCGATGGTACATGTATTTGGGGCCATATCGTGCCTCTGGTGATAGTTTGAAAAAATCATGAGATCATTATCGTGTATTCGATATCTTTTCAACATCGACTAATTTTTATCAAAATATCGCCCAGCACTATTGGCAAATGAAGCATGTTGAAAATTGAAGAATGGGGCAGTTGGCTCCTAAAGCACATAAAGAGTGTTACATCAGAAACATAGTCTATTTAAAATAAAAACTGACAAAAAAAAGAAGAAGTTACACACATGTACATAAAGCATTCTCACCACAAATTTACTGAGTGGCTGCCGGCGAATGGAGTCAATGATCAAATTTGAAACAGCTTTTTGAGTTTGGTGATTTTGTATTAGGGTACTTCTCATGATTTGAAAAAGATGTTATGAAAGCACAGACAATTAAACAGATTACTGGACCGTCTGGGTAGGTACTGTCTGGTTTAGTAAGCTGTCATTACATGTAGTGTCCTACTGTGCTGACATTAAAATTTCATATGCCCGCACCATGCTAGTCCAAGGAAAACAACATCATGATAATATCTTGACCAACATCATGCATGATCATTGTGCAGGTGTGAAAGACAAATGAATACACAGAAACAAGGTAGGGTGGGGAGTCGAGTATCTGGACACTTAATTTTTTTTTTATCTTTTCAGGACATGCTGACCGCTGCAAAAAATTTGAAATTTCAAAATGATCAATATTGAAATTTTCATGAAAAAAAATCCAGATTTATGGAAAGAAAAATAGAGGCTACATCCCAGGGGTCTAAATTCTCAATATTGTGTGATAGTTGCCAGCGCATATAATGCCAAATGTGGCTGTGCAGCGTCAGACTCACTCAGACTTGGAATACTCAACCTGTCCGGAATTAAAACACCCCATGAAGTGATCTGAAGCACAATCATCTCATCAAACTAGACCTACTCAAAATCAAATGCATATCAAGCGGAACACAATGTAAACAGTAGGGGTGCACGCTCAACTTGGGAGATTCTCTCCCAAATGGGAGATTAAATTTGGGGTCCACACGGGAGATTCTCTCCCAAATGGGAGAACACTTTTCTAAAAGCCTTGTACCGGTTTAGGGGTACATTTGCCGGTGATATGCTAACTGCAGAATCTGCAGCCAAATAAAATTTTCACGTTCACGACCAGATATTTGCTGCGAGGGCTGGCTGAGGTGCTTTTTATCTATACTAGCCAGTTTTTGCCACCAAGATCATTTTTTTTATTTTTTTTGTACGATATTTGGAGTACGAACATCCAAGTCCAGATTAGTAAGGTAAGTCAAGTGTTTTTTTTATATTTGGGACAAATTTTACGGGACTAGAGTGTTTTCAAACGAAAAACTTGTCCAAAATTCAGGCGGGCCTGGCTGTTTTGTTTGCAAGCAAATGACTATGGACAAGTTCCGTGAGTGGGATAACTCAGTTCCTGTGTCATTTGTAATTCATTTCAAAATTCCAAACTGAAGTTACATGTAATTATCATTTTACATGAAAATTTGATATTGTTGTCCAACTAGGCAGTGTACCTCAACAAGTTAAAGTACAATGGAAATTTGAATTAATCTAGACTAATTAATTAAAATTAACTATTCATTGTTCCATTCCTCAGTACTTTTCAATGTGATAATTTTGTGGAAGTAATTGAGTTAAATTTGTCTGTTTCTCACACTGAATTCTCCCAAATGGGATAGCACTTTCAACATAGATAAACACAGATTGGCAAAAATATTCTCCCAAACGGGAGAGCACTCTCCAGTACGGGCGCACGTCCAATATCGGAGATTCTCTCCAATTTCGGAGAGACTCTCCGATATCGGAGACTTTTTCTGCTCTCCAATTTCTGAGATAGTCTCCAATATTGGAGACTTTTTTTGTTTATTTACCTTGGCGCAGCAGGGATCATGTTATCGCAACTTTAATGTGATATTCAGAATCCTTGAGGGATTTTACCCCACATGACCGTCTACTTTGAAAATTCACCGTCTTCTTACCAAGTTATGATTGATTGTTTACATTTTGCAGCAATTATCGATAGCAAAGTTGTTGATGGTATCGATTACCAGCATAGTCTATGAATGTTGTCAATATCAATATTATTATTCTTATGAATTATTAATTTGTATTAGACCCTATGTAAATCCAGATCTAACTGTTTACACCACCATGACCACTGTGGGATTGGTCTTGGAAAAAAAAATCTCCGATATTGGAGATTTTCTTTGTGCCAAGTTTTGATGACCCCATTAAAAGTCTCCGATATCGGAGATAATCTCCGACATTGGAAATAATCTCCGATATTGGACGTGCGCCCGTACTGCTCTCCCATTTGGGAGAAAATCTCCGAAGTTGAGCGTGCACCCCTACTGGTAAATGCAGAACTGAAGGATGACAAAATATTTATTGTAATCATGATCAGCTACATGTACATGTATCAGCTGCACAAAATTCACATTCAATTCTCATCAATGATCAACACAGAGAAAGTGATACATTGCATGATTGAATTGTCACTCTCACAGTCTCAGTCTCACTCTGTCGATCACTCTTACTCAGCTCAACAATTCAACAATAACATGCAAGGTAAATTTAAAAGCCAAATCAAAATCACAATAACATTTAACATTGTCAGTACGGGCGCACGTCCAATATCGGAGATTCTCTCCAATTTCGGAGAGACTCTCCGATATCGGAGACTTTTTCTGCTCTCCAATTTCGGAGATAGTCTCCAATATTGGAGACTTTTTTTGTTTATTTACTTTGGCGCAGCAGGGATCATGTTATCGCAACTTAGGAATGCGATATTCAGAATCCTTGAGGGATTTTACCCCACACGACCGTCTACTTTGAAAATTCACCATCTTCTTACCAAGTTATGATCGATTGTTTACATTTTGCAGCAGTTGTTGATAGCAAAGTTGCTGATGGTATCAATTACCAGCATAGTTTATGAATGTTGTCATTATCAATATTGTTATTCTTATAAATTATTAATAAATTTGTATTAGACGCTATGTAAATCCAGATCTAATTGTTTACACCACCATGACATCAGTGGGATTGGTCTTGGAAAAAAAAAATCTCCAATATCGGAGATTTTCTTTGTGCCAAGTTTTGATGACCCCATTAAAAGTCTCCGATATCGGAGATAATCTCCGACATTGGAGATAGTCTCCGATATTGGATGTGCGCCCGTACTGATTGTCAGTAATGAACTTGGGAAGTGGTCTTGGGACTATACCAGCCGTACTAGCGACGCCGGTTCTCTCTCTTGCACGAACGTGTACGTGGGTGCCGGTGCGGGTTCACTGCAGTGTCAGTGCTTGCTTGCAATGCCGTGCGCCAGTGGCACGGCTGCAGCGCGGCTTCAAAACAGCTCATTCAAACGAAAACATTTGAAACCTAATATCTTCTTTAAATAAGCTAATTACAGCTTACAATTCACACATATTACTCATTGAAGTGAAATACACATTTTTCTATTAGTAAGAGTACGAAAGCGTGCTTACCGTCATAATAATAGCAAACTCTTTTCTTGGTACCCGTAGAAGCCATGCTGAATTACGTTCACCGCTGAAGATTGTACACAAAACATACGGGAATTTCTCCTAGTCCCACATGTACAAATTCGTTCGTATAGCCGGGAACAATGCAATGCTTGGAGTAAGCTGCTACTGAGCGCATTTCCCCGCTGCACACATTTAGTACCTAAATAGGAGCGAGAAAGGCAGCAGCGAAAATAATTTCGTCCTTCCGATTACTAGTATCGGTGCGTGTGGCGCCGCGGGAAGTTGCAATGAACAGTATAGATCATAATGTGTACATTATGATCAGATATTGTTATTTTCCCAAAGAAGTATATTATAATATAATCGGATACAGTACATAATAATAAAGGATGGAACGAAGGTTGTATATTTGGATTAACCTTTAAATTCCAAGAGGTGGGTGCAGTATCAGCACCCTAATACTAGTCCCCGGATAGTCCCCTATCATGCCTATTGGCATATTCGTCACTTTCTAGTTTTTTTTTCTTCGATCGATTTTTTCAAACCAAATTTGGCGACTTTTCCTATGTACAATCTGATTCTGTTGTGTGATATTTCCACTGGCGTAAATCCTGGGGGGGGGGGATATATGATATATATCCCCAACACTTTTTCGAGGAGGGTGGCTTGTACATCTACCCCCCCCCCCCCCTCCCATGACGGTCCTCCGATTTTGAAAATATATTAACATTCAAAACTTTGGGTTACTTATAGAGTGACAGACCAGCAATCTTAACTATATACTGCCCCTCTCCCCCCCCCCCCCATAGGAGCATAACTGACATTTTTTTTTTCAAAATTGAGTTATATAGTTTAGGGGACTCAGTACATCATGCAGAACAAACAAAATATTAATTAGAAGTGTCCCTTTGTTTCCTAATCCACTGAATATACGGCTTTGGCTCTGAACAAAATACATTTTGCTCAATATCTCCAAAACACCAAAATGTCAGTTATGCCCTTTTGTCATGGGGGCAGTATATAGGCCTACCTGAACAAAAGTAGGCTACGCTGACGTAAATTGGAGGATGGGGGAGAAATCCCAATGGGGGTTATCTATACACCCCCCGATGCACTTTTCAATGAAAAACATTTTGTATTATTTATTTTCCGACTTTGTACAAATGAAATACAGTATCTCTCATTCATGTTTATTACTAACATGACTAACGTGCTTTCCATTGGTCCAAATATCCCTATCCCTATTTTGTGACCAAAATGCAAAATGTAAGCCTAAAAATTAATTACAAAAAAAAAAATGTTGAAACCCAAACTCAGATATTTTTACGTGAGAACGTGAGAACGCAAGGACACTCGAGACTGGTCATGGTCATGAGCCCTTTGCTCAGAATTTTGGAAACTCGGCTTTAAATATTTTTTTAGGATTATTAAAACTCATAAGGCCTATGCTGTGGGCGGGGAGGGGGGTGGTAGTGTTCCCATTTGCATCAAAATGATCCCTTGGAATGAGCGCCCCCTTTTTATCCATATTCTCTTTTCAGATAAAAACAATTTCATGTGATAAGCCTCACCTGTGGCAATGGCGCTGTTTGAAATTTTAGAGGCACCCGTTCTAATTTAACTGCAGCTGCTGCCTTTTGCTTTACACTTTCCTCTTTAAATTGTGCCCTAAATTTGAAACGAATAATATTGGATATGTTTTGAATTAAGGTCTTTTCAGTCTGAACCTGAAACAGTCTTAAGAATAATTTCAGAAACATTTCCCTTTTTATAATTATTGGACACTATGCCGACTCACACTAAATTATTTCTAGCTGGCTCGCTAAATCGCACATCATGATATAGGTCATGAATCCAAACTGCAAAATTATATCAAAGATTTTTATATTATGTAGCAAAAGAACAAGAAACACATGGTATTTTATTTTATTTTATTAAAATGTAATCATAATAAGGGGTGTATGCCAATGTTTAGTGTTATATTTTGCACGTTGTCCTTCTTTCAAGAAATAGCCCTTGATTTAGGGGTGTCCCAAAAATGTGGAAATTTCAACGGTCACCCCCCCCCCCTCACTGCTTGGACCAGATTTACGCCATGATATTTTCGTATGAGGCCGGTTTGTGAATTGCTGTGGTAACCACGAATTGAAGCGAATTTTATTATCTTTTCTATCACAGAAAAACCGTCATATATAGACCTATACTTCTTATTTTCTCTACCATCAAATCTATACGATATCATGAGTTTGTAATATTGCATGCATATTTCGTTAATCCTTGAAATACAAAAGGGGGACAATAGGCCTAAGGAGATGCTGATTGATCTATTCAAGAAGTTGCTGCCTTAGACACTTTAGCTTTTTCTCTGGGCGTGGTCTTCTTTCTGAGACCGCTCCATATACATATTGGCATTTTATATTTGTTGGAATTCTTTTCCAAACAATCAAAACCGATATGAAACCGAATTACGATGCGTGAATTAAAACCCCCACCCCTATAGAGAGTGTTTAGAGCCCCCAGCCGTTGTGCGCCTGCATGGAATAATATTCTCTTCACTTTGGAGAAGAAACGAGAAAGAATATTCATTGACTTCATTTCAAATAATTTCCTTTTTGCCAATAATAACTTCCCTATCGTATATTCAACCCAAAATGCATGCATAGTGTATGTTGCACTTTGGCAAGGAGGGTATAGCTTTGACCACTTATGCTTTCCATCGCTCCACCAAATTATTTGATCCATCTAACGCCTAGTAGGCCTGCGCACGTCGTTGTTATGTGCCCCCACCTCCTCGCACACACACACACACACACGCACACACACACACACACGCAGCATGTGCACACACACAAACAGCACACCACACAGCGCACACGCACATGCAGCACAGGGCAGTTTGCGGTCACGACGCATCACACTATACACACAGCAGCACCAACACACGCACATGCTACATACTAGCACGCACGTACTACACACCACACATAGCACAGCTACATGTCAGACGCACGACACACAACAAGGAGTACACTACACACACAACATCACACACAGCGCAGTACACACTCATCACGATATCAGCCACGTATAAATACACGTAAGTACATGACCACCACCCAGCGCGACATACAGCCGCATACTAAACACACACAACACAGGCACGTACACGCCAAGGTACTCATACCATGCACAGACATACACAAGCAGCACACACGGACAGCAGCAAGAGCAGCACAATTGTACACACAGTCACACAAACAAACATTACACAGCGCAGCAAGACAGACTTACAGCGCACCAGAAGAGAGAGAAGCACACAACACAAGCATCAAACAAAACACACAGCAACACACAAAGCAAACAAGTGTGTTCTTTGCGTCACACTGGCCCAAACAACAAACGCAGCACACACACAAGCGAGACACACACAGGATCACATAACACACACAGAGCACTGGATTCATACGATCTCATTGCAGCACACACATATACAAGCACACACGACACACACACACAGCACACACACCCACTCAAACACACCAACCATGACATCAGCCAGCACACAAGTGGCAGGTGCGTGGTGAACTGGTACGGTTGTGCGTTTCCGGGCGGGATTGTCGGAATCGGGGGGGGGCGGGCGTATTTTAAAGGCCAGTTTGAGAAACAAAATCGTTGAAATATATATACGGGGGATGCGTTTAACATTTTTGATCCGAAATAGTATTACATTAGCTGATTAGGGTGAGAGTTTCAATCTTTACGGCGGACAGTCGTCAAGTTGAAGCTTGGATTTCCGAACTGCTTAATTTCATAGTATGTCAAAACCAGCTAACAAAATAGAGCGTAGTTTTGGTTAGCCTTCTTTCTGAAACCTGTGGCAAGCGGGGGGGGGGGGGGAATTTTGCTCACTTGTCCTTACAAAGAGCCCGTGACATGGTAGGCTTTGCAGAAGCCGCCGGTGGAGGCGCGAGTGGGCGTACTAGAGTTTTAATCGCGTTAAAATCATAAAGGATATAATATGCTACATCAGGCGCGTACAGCAGGGGGTGTTTGGGTGTTCAAACACCCCGCTGTTGCAAAGGGGGGGTGTTAACAGCCCAAACCGCTTTCAGCCAGTCAATTACGCATGCCCGCGGCTTTTTTTCAGCGGATAATCACGCCCCCCTTTTAGGTCAAAAGGCGGGTGCTGTTAGAAAAATCGTGAATAGAGTTGGATATTTTTGGGATAGATTGGGCAACATAGAATTTTCGTAAGGCCCCATAAGACGCGCCGCCCCCCAGGCGCCCGCTGAGGGAGTGGGTTTTCGGGAGGCTGGCGTGACTCGGGAAAATTTAGACCGTTGGATTTAGAGCAAAGAAAAACACATTCGTCACTATACGTG
>JZLH01S0257771.1:36829-49956 GCA_001188425.1 Eucidaris tribuloides | reverse complement strand
AGTGTATGATCACAGTGTAGTTTCAACACCTCTCTGTGTGACCCTCTATTTAAGATGGCACGATGTTACATTTAACTCCGCTCTTTGTCCAGTATAAGCACTGATACAGTCAAATCCTCTATAATATAAAAGTAAAATGAGTAAAATGAAAGCAATTGGTGTTATAAATCGAATCTTGATCGACTTGTGAAACAATATGAATAAAAAGAAAACGTGAATGCTGATTTGATCAAATAAATCCAACAAGGTCAATGGTCAAAGTGGTTATACATCGTCCAAAGTATACCGACCTTGATATCAAAATGTGGCAAATTTCACAAGGAACTCGAGATATGATGTTTTTAGACCTTTCATTTTCTTGTTATGAGCAAATAAGCTAATTACAGGCAATAATTTGCATAAATTTGCCTTTATTCAGACTATCCAAGCCAGAGAACAAAAAACATTCATCTGCATTTTTTTTATGGATTCTAGTCAATTCGATGGTGCTGATTCCAAATCCGATGGGTGCCGGAACCGAAGCCTTGAGCGTTTTTAGAAAAACGCAAAAAAAAAAATCCAAAACAGTCGCTAAAACCGTTAAAAAGGCCGCTAGTATCGAAATCCGGTAAATCCGGGGAAATTGTTCTGTTAGACATGTACACTACTGCTCATGATTATGGAATATTTCGCTGATACTTAAGTTCTTTCTCTTATATCGTCCAAAATTTTCAAGACATGTGTTGATTTCACAAAAACGCAGTATGTCAAGCAATTTTTTGATTTCATAGATGACTAAAGTAAAAACTAGAATACGTTTGAGCGCAATAACAGTTATCTATTTTTTTTTAATCCATACAAAAAAATCATAAAAATATATAACTTAAGTAATTAAAATACACAACTGAAAAAAACTGATAAATCTTTATCTAATGTCATTTAATGCCACCATTAACATGACTAAGACAATCTTCATGTTATGGTGCCTTCGGAGGTCACATGGTTAGGACAAAGGTCATTTGAGGTCATAAAGTTTACCTGCAAGACTATAATAAACAAATAACTTCTCAACCGTTGCCCCATTTCAACCAAACTTGGGTCATAGATGCAGTTGGGGGACCTTTATGCTGTGATGTCGGAAGTCACATGGTAAGGACACTTAGGACAGGGTCATTAAAGGTAGAATGTTAGTTTACGTACAAGACTGTTATTACACATAACTTGGAAAATGTTGCTGCGATATGGAAACCAACTTGGGTGATAGATGCACTTGGGGTACATTCCTCTTAATGTGCCGTCAGAGGTCACATGGTAAGTTCAAACGTCAATTTAGGTCAAAGGTTTCAAACATTAAACTTGGGGAAATTTTTGTGTTATACATGTACACTCCAGCTCATAATTATGGAATAGTTTGCTGCATACGCGTACGCAGGGGGAGGGGTGTATGGGGTGTTCAAACACCCCCCTTTGGCCAAAGGGGGTGTTTTAGGTGTTAAACACCCCCCTTTAGCAAAAGGGGGGTGTCCGAAAATTTTTAAATTTCTGTTCACCGCTACCCCCCCCCCCCCCCGAGCGACTTTTTGGCGGCTGGGCCGACCAAGAAAAAATTGTGACCTCCGATTTGGAATGAAAAAAAAAAATCACTTTTCGGCTCCTGGGCTGACGGAGAAAAATTTTGACCCCGGATTTGGAATGATTTTTTTTTTCACTTTTCGGCGGCTGGACAGACCGAAAAAAAATTAGACCTAGGATTTGGCCTCTGATAAACATCCCCCTTTGCAAAATCCTGCGTACACCTATGGTTTGCTGATATTAAAGGAGAAGGCACGGGCAACTAAAAGACATAGTAAAAATTAAGAGAAACATTTGAGGTTTCTTGCCAACCAATCAGCATCGCACGCTGACACATTGCCTCTGAAAACTGACCAAGCACGACGATGCATGCACCCGACGTCTGTGTTAGTCACGCCGCCAGTAATGTATGCACTGTTTGAATCGATAAGCTCCTCCCCCCTATTGACTGTTTCTGCAAGTTTATCTTAAGACAAGGCTTGCACAAAGACATAAATAAAACACAAAATTAACTAATTTATAGGGCCTTGCTAAGTGTGGGTCACACAATAGCCCTTTTTTAGGCTGTTATATATCACCATATACCATAATTCTCACAATACTCTCAATGCCTCTTTACTTCTTTACTTATGCCTGTTAGTTGTTGGTGCCTTCTCCCTTTAAGTTCTTCTCCTATATCGGCCAAAATTTTGAAGACATGTGTTAATTTCACAAAAACGCAGTATGTCAAGCAATTTTTTTGATTTCATGAGATGACTACAGTAAAAACTAGAATACGTTTGAGCGCAATAACAGTTATTTATTATTATTTTTTAATCCATACAAAAAATCATGAAAAAATATTAAACTAAAGTAATTAAAATACACAACACAAAAAACTGATAAATCTTGATCTAATGTCATTTATCATTAAATTAACATTAGAACTGTCTGTTACAAATCTAATAACGCGAGTCACCAACACGCGACTCAACAACAACAACAATACCGCTATTTATAAACACAGGTTTTAGCATCGAGTCGGACGCTACAAAATGCTCAGCATTACTGAAATACTTAGATTATAATTGTTTCACTTGGGGTGAGCAAAAATTAATCCCAGATGTACCGTTCACGGAAAAATGGTAACTTCTAAAATGTCTTAAGTATTCCATAATTATGAGCATGAGTGTATATGTCCATCAGACCAGATATATGGAATTCTCTACCCAACTTAATTAAACAGAGAACATTCTTCTTCTCTAGGAATATAACTTCAGTCCATCAATGATCAAGAAATTACTTTTCACACTTCCCTATAAACAAGAGCGCTGTACCCCCCCCCCCCCAGTACCGGTTCGGTCCCTGCACCGACATCAGGGGGCATCACGTCATTTAGGTAATTTATTGTGACGATTCTTGTATACTCTTCCGTAAAAAAGGGGGTTCACATTATTTGTGACCTGTCACCACAAAACCATCAATAAGTCGCAATGAATGGTGTGTGTGTGTGTTGTGTGTGTGTGTGTGTGTGTGTGTGTGTGTGTGTGTGTGTGTGTGTGTGTGTGGTGTCAAAACGCATGTAGTATTATGGTGTTTGTGTGTGTCGTTGTGTGTGTGTGTGGTGTGTGGTGTGCAAACGCATTAATGTAATGTATGCTGTTTGTTGTGTGGCTGTGTGTGTTGTGTGTGTGGTGTGTGTTGTGTGTGTGTGTGTGTGTGTGTGTGTGTGTGTGTGTGTGTGTTGTGTGTGTAAACGCGGTAAATAACGCGAGCTGGTGGCAGCAAAGTTGATTCAAGGATTTCGATATTTGCTTAAATTAGCATAAACTCTCATCTTTCGATCTGTCAAAATTTGAGGACACAACAAACGATCCGCAAGTATCGATTTTTATGCATTGAAGTTCAATATGTTTTTGCTGAGTGAGTTCCTAAAATTTGGTCGAATTCGACTTACGTCGCGAGATTAACCATAAATGTAACACTACATACGATTAGTTGTTTAGCAACACGTACGTTATGGAAGTGCTTATTATCTTAATTTGGAGTTGTTACTGGACTTTTCATACCTTAGGAGTTGTACTGGACAAATATTGGTTACGTGGCACCGCTCAAACATGATAAGGCGGACATGGACGGAAGAGGTAGAAGAAAAATAGTGAACTCTGACTGTGCCTGGCCCTAATAGGGAAAGCATTGAATATGAAAGAGAAAACAATCATGCAGAGTTTAGGCCGCGCCTGCTATATGACAAAAACATTTATGGAGATTTGACACCTAAAATTCAATCCTTTTTTTTATGGAAATCCCACCATCCGAGCTGGATGAGAGCACATGGATAACCTTTTTTAATTTTCTTTATTGATAACCAGTCAATCTCAAATTGCAGCCTCGTAATCAATTATAAATCATGTCAATCAATGCTATCATTGGAACGTTAGTTTAAGTCCCTAAAGCATTAATCGTCTTACCCTGTCATCTTTCCTTTCGTGGTGCGTGCTTAACGTAGTACCAGACTAATGTAATGCTGTCCCTAGCGAGGCAGCTCCGTTCTAAGACATGCTACCTATACACCATGTATCTAATCATCACACATACGCGCTTAGATTGTTGGGCGAGGAGTACTAAGAAATGTTGTTGCAGAATTGCAATAATTGCCTCACGGTAAGAGGGGATGAAAAGAATATTCCCGGAAACACAATCATTACTGCAATGCATTCTATTAATTGATTATATTCGATAAGACTTAATAAAAACTAAAAAAAAACAAATCTGTATTCGATGATCAGCCCGCTTTCCGCGTTATCTTGCGTGAGGTCACAAGCCATCCAGTACCGATTCTAGACTCATACTAGTCTACGTCTGGACTTATTTTTTTATTTTTTTATTCACGTGACTATTATGCGTTGGCGAACTCTATAGCACAAGCCGAGGTGATGGCGTGACCTCCGAGAACTTTCCTCAGCCTGGCATCTATGTCGGGGAGTGATGAAAAATTAAAGATGGTTAAGTCACACGTTCAAGATGCACGGTCACGCACCTGGCGCTGCACGGCGGGCGAACAGTGCTGACTATAACAGTATCAGTGGTTGACGCTCGAGTCTGGTCAAAATATTAGGGCACTTTGGCACATCGCCATAAGGGAGGCATTGCACGTAATTCTATTCAAAAACCACATACATATGAACTGTGAGGAATGTGAACCATGGCAATAATTGTTCAATAAATCATGAAACTTAGTACACTTGTGGTGCGTCCACGGTACCGGGGCCATGTTGTATGGGTACGAAGTATCACGTACGGTCGAACCTGTGGGTACGGGTACGGAGCCAGACTGAAGAAGGAGCACGGATAAGAGACCATCGATAGGGAACCCAGACGGGTACGTGTAACGGTCAGACCGTGATCATGGGTTGGGGTATGTTTCGGAGTACTGACAAGTGGGTAGGGTGTTGGTAGCATGTATAAACACCTCGATAGATATATGTACCTGTATGGTGGTGAGATTGCGCTGACAGACCTGATAGTCATTAGTGGAATTGGATTAAAAATTCAAAACAAGAATGGATTATTCAATAATACACTCGGCAAATAACGAAAGTGAACATTTTTCAAGTTGCACATTTGGTAATATATAACTTTTATAAAAATCAATGAAATTATATATTCAAATTAAAGTCAATTTAATTCTCTTCGAGCGCTGTTGAGGGTAATTGAAGATATTTTATGCAATGAGTGATCACATGTGTTTTTTATCCCCAAGTGTGCAAAAGTAAAAATTGCCAAAATGGACCATAATCCACTGATATTAAATGGCGCAAACACAGTCAATGAGAAAACATCAGACTTGACACTGGCTTTTATCTTTGTGAATAAAGAATTGGTTATAACTGTGCAGAGACTGAGTCGTTTTGTCTTTTTACCAAAAGAAGAGAGAAAGAAGTTTTCTCCTGACTAAGAAGTTTCAATTGGATTTAGAGTATAGACACAAGGGTGTACATGTTAGATCATTCAAACATTTTCTAAAAGTTGAAGGGCTGTAGAGAAGCCTTCTTTTCTCTCTCTCTCATCGTTCTTTGTTGTAAAAAGACAAAACGACTCAGTTGGCAGTTTAACAATTCTGTCTCTTTATTCATAGATAAGCCATTGCTAGTCTATCTTTTGTTTCCATTGACTGTGTTGTGCCATCTTAATATCAGTGGATTATGGTCCATTTTTGGCAATTTGTCATTTGCACCTTGGGGGATAAAAAACGCATGTGATCACTCGTGGCATAAAATTACTTCAAATTACCCTCAGCAGGCTGAAAGAGAATTAAATGACTTTAATTTGAACTGAAAAAGTGTTTACTTTCTTTTTTTGCTGAGTGTAATCTTATGGCCGCTTCAGTCAGAATCCAGCCAGCCGCCCCTGGCCATTTGAAGCTGAAGCGGTCCTAATTTCTACTGTCATCAGCAATAAGACGCACCAACAATACATATTGGAAGCAACATAACATTTTATACAAACACGAAGCAATTTTCCTACATGTATTAACGGTATAAACATAATATAACATAAAAAATTCATTGGAACATTATCTTAACATAACATAAAAGCATACATCGAAAACTAAGCGAATGAAAACATTAAACAATAATGTTTGATTGTATATATTATTTAAAAATGACACTTCAGTAGGGTGTGATGTATTATCTGTTGTTTATTTATTTATTTATTATTTAATTTCCGTTTATTTCAGGCAGCGTAGCCCTTTCATTATAAACATGCTCTCCAAGGCCCTGCATAATAAAAAACAAATAAATTATACATAACAATTTACACACAAAAAACTTAAGACTATTATACACAATACAACATTTTTTCAGCAAGTAAAATCATATCCACACATTAATTAAAATAAAAACTAAAAATAGCACACAAGTAAGAGTATTTACATTAAATTTAAATTAATCTAAAATACACTAGTATAGTATTTTACATTAAATCAAAATTAAAACTGCTTTTTTAAGTTCAGAGTTAAGAGATTAAATATTTATTTTGTTTCTTAAATATGGGGAAAGATGTTACATTTTGCTATTTTGGGTAAACTGGGGGAAATCTGTTATTCTGAACATCATCATGACACGTTTATGTTATGTTGATAGACTTGGGATATGGTTAGCATACAATAATAAGCTTACTCAAAAAATCGCCCGACTTATACTTCATGCGAAAAATCAAGTACTTTGAAAACTTGAATGAGCATGAGCCATTCTATAACCAGGAACTTACTTTTATTCTTGACTGCCGTGAGCTAAGACTAGTGTGCTGAGCCTACATGGGCTTGGCACGCTCGGCCTCAGGGTCCTCACCCGCCCTTAGAGCATCATATATTTATTTGGAGAAACAATAGGTCACTGGGTCTTGGGACTGAGACTTGCAATCTTGCATTTCTTGGAAATATAAAAATTTAACATGTCGTGTTGTTATGATACAAGCACTGTGAAGAGTTTTTAGTCACGTTTTGTCGTCCAGTCAACCGAACGGCAGCCATCCAACGCACCGCTGGTTTTTAGGGCATCAGTCGGTAAGCCGCATGAAGTTTTAAATTCTGGCGCCTGCTCGAATTTCAATTGCCGCCAAAATAACGCCGTGTCTCGATCATCACCTGTCGAACGATTTTGAATCGAAGCCGCTAAATCAAAGGCTACCGAGTGGTGACACTCGTGTCGCCAACAACCGGTCGCGAAAGGTTACCGGCTGGAAGATCGATCGTCACTGGCGAGTGAATCAAAATTGGACCGTCATGTGGATGTCGCCTGCTCAGGTGTCTGCACCGGCCATGGCTAAGGCACTCATCAGCGCCCCGAGGGGGGGGGGGGGGGGCACTAATATAATTGTGTGATAGTATGTGCGCGGTTGAGACCCCATTTTCAGTCCAAATTTCGCGTTCCAGAGCATCTCAATTTTCAAGAAGTCACATTTTTTTCATGCTGCAGCACCTCTCAAAACAAATTGTTCAAGGAAAGCGCAACGCTCTTTGACAGTTAGAAAATAAATCTGCGTGAGCACATATCCACAACACGCATCAGGCAAAGTCTTAGCTTTCCAATGCTGTTTGTTCTGTTCAATTTGCTTGTTTGATCTCGAGATATGCTCGTAAATAACAAAACGGTGGAATCACATACTGTGTCACTCTTAACTGGAGAAAGGGTCAGATGCTATATTGACTGTAGTAAAAGTGGGCAGCATTTGTGATTTTCCTTTTCGTTGTTTACTAAAGCATATTCTCAGGATTAAAAACAAGAAACTAAGCAGAAACAACGGCAGTGAAAGCTAAGACACTATGGCCCTTGATGGTGATGTAAGCATTACGTCACAAAAAATGTTTTTCTACATTACCTAAGAGAGGCGCTTTATGACTTGCAGCAATTAATTTTTGAGACACACTGTATACTATAAAACCGTGCCAGAGCATTGCAGAGTGAAATACTAAAAGCTTCGCCGCATGCAAGCCGAGCTAGGCCATTTTTTTTGTAGGCGAGCTTAGCAGGACCCCCTATAGGCTCCTTAGTCTTCGAACTGCCTTTACTGTATTTTTTTAATGAAATTAAAACTGTATGGAGAATAACTTCTTTATTTAAATTCACATTTATCAAGTATCCTGTTCATCATCTTAGTAAATGGACGTGGTGCTTTACATGAAGTTTACTGCTAAGTTTATTAGGCAAGACATACAACTAGTTTGCAGGCTACAACCTCTTTGGTCCGTCGTGCTAACGCCCAACTAGGTTGAACAATCTGTGCTGCAAGACTACTACTTAAATAGCCCGTGTTATAGCTGCTACACAAGCTCTGACCAACAAGATTAGTATTGGCATCAAGGCGCTGTGAAAATTGTAGTGCCAACATAAAGTCTGTGCCGCAAGACTAACATACAACACAACTCAACTTATTGGTAATTAAATTAGCGTCGACAGTTCGAATAAATCATTCATAATATGTGTTAATGGTGGTTGAATTAAGGTTAGTCACGATCTTAAATTTGAAGACGATTTCGTATCTGTTTTTGTAGGTTCTAGCTTTAAATATGGTTACTACATTACGGAAATTGTTGTATGAAATAAAAACTGGACAAACATACAAACCAACAAGATGTTTACTTTAATAGTAATACTTTTTTTCTTCACTACACATAGAAATCCCCGAATTGATTGGGCTGAATGATACTTACAACCGCATTGAAATCGGATTTGGAGGGAGAATGACCTGCAGGCAAATATTATCCCTATCAGGGGCACTATTCGTGGGATATTTGCACCACGGTAATATAGACTGGCCAGGACATCAGCCGTGACCGAGATATGTATAATAACGAGGAATCCAGTAATGTATGGATGGATTGGCAACGGACGTTTCCGATCCAATTGACGTTTGCATAGTATCATCTCGACAAGGTAAGAGGTTCGAGTGGGTAATGATAAATCGGTAGATCACTGACATTAGGAAGTGCTAACGAATGACATCAACAGATTGACTTTTAATTTCAAATGCGTAAAAATACTGTAAAAAAGGTGGCGGTAGGATCTAATTTAATTTTACTTGAATGAATTATAAATCCGCACTCGTAAAACTATATTGATATTGAAAACGAAACAATCGATTTAATGTAAAATATATAAATATACTTTTTCAATGCTGCCTACGAACTTAATTACGATAATACTCGTCCATCTAGTGAAGCAGGTGTTACTTACCATTAACAAGTGATAATACGTGCAAAAACATTAAAGTGTTTTTGCCATATTTAAAACAGAATGCTCAACGAAATCAAAGCAAACTCATCTCTTGCTAAACTGAATTAATTTGTATTATTTTAAGGTCAGTCAAAGCAAAATTCAGTAAATGAGAATGAGAAGCAATAACAGTTGAACACTTAAGTATCACATTGTCCTGTGGTATTTGACATACATCATATTAAAACAACCACTTCTTATTCACCACAGGATCACGTTATGTAATTCATACTTTTTGCCTGCTTACAAACAGATCATTTAAATGTCGGTGTATTCTTGATTTGATCTTTTTCGCAGTAATCTGTGTGGTTGCAACAATCCTCACGCAGGATGATTTCGACCTGGAGTAGGCGGTCGGACGGCCACATCTTCAACCAATACAGGACCATTCGTAATGATCACCGTACAAATAATTCAAGTAAGCTGAGTTGGTGATATAAATATATAGTATAGTTGTTTACTTGGATATAAACTAAACACCTGAATGTACCGATAATCACGTGAGGTCTTCTGATAGAAAAGAAGAAAAGAAGAAGAAGAAGAAGAAGAAAAAAGAAGAAGAAGAAAAGAAGAAAAGAGAAGAAAAGAAGAAGAAGAAAAAAAAAGAAGAAAAGAAGAAGAAGAAGAAGAAGAAGAAGAAAGAAAAGAAGAAGAAGGGATGGGGCAAGGATGACGACAGGCATGGGCCGTATGCATAAAAAGTAGCAATGCTTTTTCAGCTTTTTGCTTGAATCCATATGCATAAAAATAAGGAATTTGCTTGCAAGGCAAAGGTTCTTTTTGCGAGTCTAAAGCAATTGCTTGTTGCCTGCGTAAACATTTTGAAACAAAGGTTGTTGACAACCTGATGATTTGCCGAGGTTTGCAGGTTTGTCCGGTATGCACAAAAACAAAATATGCAAATATGAATTCCAGCCATCATACACTCTAGAAATAAGTCATAGAATCAGTGGTCACATAAAAGAACATCCATAATTTGTATACCATTAGTGAAGTGATCTTCGTAAACTCCTCGTGACAAGGAATGCTCCCCCTCTCACGCATCATATTTTAATACATATACGAAACCCCACCTTGTGCTCCCATGAAAAGTAACAGACGCGTATACATAAAAAAGCGACTTCGCTAACATCCTTTCAGAGCCAAAGATGTATTGTGAAGCAATTGTTTTTGTTTTCGTATTTGCATTAACATTTTGCTTGTGTTCAACCGTTTGTTGCCATTCGAGAGCAATTCCTACAAGGTCTCCACAACCATCAATACAACGTCAAACGCTGGTGCGAACTACACAACAAAGGCCAGATCTGCACGAGTCGAATCCACGTGTGGGAAGAAAGCCTCCCATCTTCACAACTCGCGGTCAACGTACATAAATACATTTGAAAGACGTCCAACGTACCCTCCAGGATTGAGTTAAATCTTTAACTCCCCTTCCTGAAATAATTTTCCCACAATTTTTTCTCTAGATGTACTAGAAAAATATTTCTGAATATTCTCCTTTGTGCAGCTTTGGTTTGGTTCTAGAATACGAGCATGGACAATGTTTTAAACTCGAATGTCGTAATTAAGCAAAAGCGCTCAAGCTGTATTGAGGAGTAAAAATCCAAGCAAATGCAATACAAGGAAGAAGATTCTTTTTATGCTAGCGTTTGAAGCAATTTCTTTCACGCTGTAAGCAATATTTCTGCACTGTAGCAACAACTTTTGTTTGCAGACATTGGCTATCGCAGTGGCACCGGATTTCACGGTAAGAAAAGATATGGCAAACACATTTAAATGGCAAGGTTCATCCTGACATCAAGTTGGTTTGAAAAGACAGAACTAATGAGAGAAACTATAAGAAAGTTTGGCGAAATCACTACAAGAATAACCGAGTTATGAGGTTTCAAGGTTTTGAATTTGTGACGTCACATGCAGCAACTCCCCATATGTCATGTGATATAAATTCCATAAAAGTGCCATTTTCTCTAATTTGAAAGTGAATTTTACCTGTGCATTCAATAAGTACAGAAACATTATATCATTAACATGCTTCTATGTAAAAAAAATAACCTTTCAAGTTTAAATCAATTGAAACATTAAAAAAGGGCATTTATGAAATTTATATCTACTACAATATTGGGAGCTGCTCGCAATGTGACGTCCAAATTTCTATTCTTTGGTGGATTTCGCCAAACTTCATTATGATGTTTCCTCTCATTTCTGCTCTCTTATTAAATACCAACTTGAGTGTCAGGGTGAACGTTGCCTTAAGCAATATTGCATTGAGCTTGATTTTCTTGACAACCATTGCTTGTGCTATGATAGCAATTCACCTTATGAAGCAATGCTACTGTTTTATTATGCATACGGCCCATTGCCAGTCTTTCAAACCAGTTCACCGTGAATGGGAACGTTGTCCTTTGTCTATCAGAGCAAATAAGCAATGATCACGGTCTGAAAACACGAAACACGTGATATAAATCTCTCTAGAATTAAAAAAAAATATCAAGAAGATACATACATTAACACCTTCGCATTAAGTGGTTAAAGTGATATGGCTCAAAATTGTGGAGCTTCAATTTACCAAAATGTCAAACTTTGATAATTATCTGAGGCTACTAGTAGTTGTTCAACACCCTAAAATACAAAAGTTTGGCAAGTTATACTGCAATGACAAGCCTATTGCATGATAAACAAGTTATACTCGGGGGGAGTAGAAAATAGCCTAGTGTACACACAGTAAGTCTATGGAGGAAATGCCAGTGAATCTGGTCAACTTACGATTTTCAGCTTTTTTTAAAGCACAGAAAATAATCATTAATGAAATACATTTTTCAGGGTTTTCATTTTTAGACTTTCAAAGCACTGTCTGGAGCAATGGCATTCATAAGCCAGATTCTTTAACTGTGTAATGTTACCAGTACCTTTTAATCCGATACTATTGAGAACAAACATACGTGCGCATGTTGCTTTTCCTCAAGAAGTACATAATATTTGTAACATAAAACACACACCAGTGGTGTAGGGTGCAAACGCCCGGAAATTTTCAGAGCGGAAATTTGCATAGAACCGTTCCTGAAATATTCTGATTTAAGGAAATATCAAAAATACATAACTTCATTTTATCCCCTCAGAAAGTTAAGTCAGCGCGCAATGCATTTTTGAAATTTCTTTAAAATAATGAAAATGACAAAATTCGCACTTCTTTTGGGAGAATGGCTTGATGCTTTTGTGAAAATGTATTAAAAATCATCCCAATAACTGTGACTGTTAACTTTTGTTGATTTGTTGTGTTGTTTTTCACACATAATTTCGAATTCTTTTTATGATATTTATTATAAAGATTTATTCAAATATCAGTGAAAAAAAATAACCACAAAGCTAAAAGCTTGAAATATGAATTAATTTTGAAAATGCGTTCCGTCTAAGATGTCACATATCAGGCGAATGATATATTCCGTATTTCGTGACTTGTCTATCTTTGTGGCCGATTGTAACTGCGACAACTGCATATTACCTGCGTGGAAGTTGCCTGTGAGGTGAGCCTGGATAATAGTTCGAGTGGCTGGAGAAACTAATTCTCTCTCAACCTTTCATGAATAAAGATGGCCCCGCCATAATTTTGGCTGCATCCTAACCCTCACTAAGCCAGCAGATAAGGCGCAGTAACTAATCCTAAACATGGCACGTTATTAGCTCGTATCAGCTCGCCCACCCCCGCAGAATAACCAGCTACACGATGTTGGAAGCTATCGACACCCGGACGACACCGTTCCTTGCCAGTAAAACACACCGTATATGTTCTCGTAGATGCCCGCAGATGACACGCGTTTCCCC
>JZLH01S0257758.1:14284-25019 GCA_001188425.1 Eucidaris tribuloides | reverse complement strand
TTATATAAGCCGTCTCTCAAAAATGCTAACAAAATAGAAAAAAATATTATGCTTCAAAAATCGAGGGGTGTGCGATCCCCAACGACCGAAAAAATCGAGGAGGGGGGACATGTCCCCCGTCTCCCCCGGATCGCCGTCCATGCCTACAACAATCTCTACGGAAGATGTCCACGTACATCCCTGGAAATTATCAAAAATTAGAAGCTGGTAATTGTGCTCACCGACACTGGTGCAGCCCATGAATTCCACTCTAAAACATGGATGACTATACCAATCAATCGGAACAATCCTATAAACGGTAGCGACTGGAGAATTCGACAGAGAAGTTTTGCACATAGATGACGTACAATCGCTTATATCCTAGCAAAGAAGGGTAAGAGATTCACAATATTAATTAGAACAACATTGATGGAACGCAAAGACGTTTAAGCCACACTTATATAACGCATTTTTAATGGTTACCTATAATTGTAGACAACATTTATGATTAAACATTCCCATTAAAGATGTTCTGTCAACTTACACATAATATTGTATCATTTACCAAGTATTTTTTTTCAGTTCCGTATTAAGTTCTAGGTCAGCGAATCAGCGAATCACTGATCAGTTATCATTTATCTGAAAGTACCTTACTGTCAGATATTTAACAGGACTACAAATTAACACACGTCTAATAAGGGAAATTTTTCCACTTGTCATCAAAAGTACTCGAACGATGACACTTGTCATCACGTACTCGAACGATCTTCGCTCAAAGAACAATTAAGTTTACAGGACCCAAATACTGGAATGATCTTCCCATAGAAATAACCCACAGCCCATCCATTTTTATATTCAAGCGTAAATTGAAGATGTTATTACTCAATGCGTATTCTCCATAAACCATATATGTTATTTCTCTCTACAAAACTCCCAGGTGTGCTCCATTTATTTGTGTACTTGTGTATACATATAGTAGTATTTATATTCATAATTATTGTCTATTATGTATCGATTCCTATACTTGCCAATATACGAACACTCGGATATATTACGTAATTCTGTATATTACTGTGCAGTTGTGTGGTTTGTTTCATGCTATTACGTGCTAGTATAATTTACTCATACAAAATGTCTATCTTGTTTGTCAACCCCCGGTGCCTGGCTCTCTTGCTCCTCATGAATTACTTTGTATACATGTATTACCTACTGGGGGTCTATTATGTGCGTATTTTGTGTATACCTGAATATGATACCTATGTACAATTTTGATTAAGCCTTGGATCAGTCGCATTCCTCCAATAACATGATATGTACATCATGAGTTATGATTATAATGCAATACTTCTAGCAATCGGTCTAATCTTTCGTTTGTCTATTATTTTGTTTTCCTTTTCCCACCACTCTTTTCGTTGTCTTTTTTCGGTCACTCTACTCTCCTCCGTTCTCCCATTTTGTTTCAACCACGATATTCCAGGAACCTGCAGTTTTACAAGTTTACTTTTATGCAGGTCCCTTCATTTCTCACTACTTATCGTTACTTCAATATAAATTGACCGATTTCGACTTTTATATTAAGCTTATTTTCTGGGGTTTTTTTGTATGTATTCACACGATTATAGATTATGTACATGATTGTATCTGTTTTGTTGTATAATTTGAGAAATGTGAAAATAAATAAATGAAAATGAAAATGAAATGAAGTGATATTAAACTTTATGACAATTACCCTAAAGTGCTGAGAAAAAGACAACAACCAACTTAATGCGTTAAATGAACCCAGTACTCTGTACTTACTACAATGACTGACGAAAAGGTTTCGTTTCCTTTCGTATAAAGCAGATGGAAACTTTTCAGCTGTGAACCATGGCACTGTTGGATAATGACGTCACTGACCACTGTGACGTCATCAAACATTATTTCTATCCACGTGTTACGATCTTCCGACTCAACGATCCACCCAGTGGCGGGATAATGCTCAAGTGGTCGTAATTGGACATCCTCAATTGCTGAAAATCCTGTGTCGTTGCGGGTTATTCGTACGTTGCTACGTTGTGTTGAAATTCCCAAATCAAAATGGCACTCTGTAACGAAAATCGATAGATTGAAACTTTAGTTATTCTATGTTATATCCGTCATTGTATGTTTCTTGATACCTGGTTCGTCACTTACGCTTCATGTGATTGATGATATTCCAAGTAGTTCCATGGGGGTGTCACCCTCATGACGACAATCCGGGAATACTCGACTATACCCGGATTGACGTCATTATGTGTGACGTTAATCTGGGTATAGTTGACTATTCCCCGATTGTCGTCGTAAGGGTGACACCCCAAGGATTCACTTTATGCGTGAACACTTGTTAAGACTTGGATTTGCCGTGGAATTGCGTTTATCGCAAACTTTAACAAGTCAAGGATCAGAATCGGCGGAAAATTTTCGCGGCCAAAAAAATTTTTCACGGCCAAATTCGCGGCCAAATCAACAGCTTAAAAGTCGCTCAGTGGGGAGGGGGGGGGGGGGTTGTCGGCGGAAAATTTTCGCGGCCCAAAAAAATTTTCAGGGCCAAATTCGCGGCCAAATAAACAGCTGAAAAATCACTCTGCGGCCAAATTTGAAGAAAAATAGGGGTGCTGCGCACCCCCTGAAAAATTTCTGGGAGTGCTTCAGCACCCCCAGCACCCCCGCTTCCCAGGGCCATGTCTCGCACTAGTACACATTTGTATGCTGTCGTCAGTTTCTTCTGACATAATAAAGTTAGCTAAAGACAAGCACGTTTAAAAGCAAAATCAATTACCATTTCCACACCCAAAAATTTCCAGCCGCAATGATATCAGCGTGTTGGTTTTACTAGTCGGTCTAATCTGAACAAGAGTTGTCAATCTAGGTCGGACGAAGAAGAGAGATGACACCTCTTTGGGGTCCCAAGTCCCATCACGGGCCTGTACCAAATGTCACATTGTAGGGGGAGAAAAAAAAACCAAGATGACAAGCATTTTTTTTTTATTAATCTTAAATGTAGGCCCCTATGTAAATTAAACTTTGAATGTACGAGACAGGTAATAGGTAGTGCAGTTTCAAGAGCAATATTAGCAGTATCAGTTGCAAATCAACGAACAAATTAGTAAGCGATGTATAATTAAGTTGTTAAATCAAATATGAAATATAATCAACAATATTCCCATAGTGCGATAGTATGGATGTGTATCTATGGCATTATCAATACAAATGGCTTTGATATACAATTTGACGTGCACTGGGCAACCATCAGTTATTCAGGTTCAAATTTGTGCATTTGCATACATTTATTCATTACATTTTTACATGAAATAATACACATTGGAAAGCAAAACCTTAAGAAAGTTTGACTTAAACATGAAATAACAATACATTACAGAACACAAACGGTAATAAGAGAAGAAAAAAGAATAGTTCGTATGGCAATATCTTGTAAATTAAGGTCAGTCGACGAAGATGATAAAAGGTGAATAATGATAGAATAATTCAAACAGTAACTCATCCATAAATTAACAAAAATGTTTTCGAAAACAGCTCTAAAGAACAGTAATGAAGTCTCACAATACTTTTGAATAAAACCAAAAAAAGTTGGGAATACATTTGCGAAAGAAATAATTAGAAAGATTCTGGATAACCAACCAAACATTTTACATGAATTTATGTTGAGGTTATCGTATATGAAAAACGGGTCAATTACACATCTTGTCATAATTATCCGTTAAAAAGGCTGCAACGTATAGTTATCCTGCACGAATCTCACACCAATGAAATATGCCACAATACCCTCTGTCACGTCCCGTCATCAAATGATACAGATAATGACGTCAACCAAGTCCCGTGACTCTCCGGACCGCCTTGCATCAGAATACCCGTGACATATCGTGCAGTGTCAAAGGTCACCTGTAAATACATGAATGTCATATATTAGTCAACTTAATGAATGAAAGGTTTGCAGAGAGAATTTAAGATGCAGAATAAATTTGCTGTTCATCTCTGTATTATCAAATTAATGATAAATTAGATCAAATGCTGGATCTGATATTTTTAATGACTCAGAAAAAGAGTGACCCAACAGTAGGTTTCAAGTTCGAATCCTGGTGTGTCACTCTTTTTCTGATTCATTAAAATATCAGATCAAGCATTTGATCTAATTTATCATTGATTTGATAATACAGAGATGAACAGCAAATTTATTCCGCATATTGGTCAATTTGTTTTAGGAATGAGTTTGTGACAAGGACAGCAAATGTGGGAAGGTTTAGGGATAAGGCGAGAGATAACGGAAGATTGCGGTGGTTTGGACATACTCAAAGGAGAGGTGAAGGGTACATTGGGAGGAAGATGTTGAAATTAATGCCACTAGGTAAAAGCAAGATTAAAGGCAGTGGATCTCATTTGCAAACATCCCGGCAGACCAGGAAAAGATAACACATGCCCTTAGGCTATTGATGAAGGGCACGTCTGTGAAATCTGGGGGTCAGTGATTGCCTAGAATTTGAAAAATGCAAAAGAAAACAATAGCCGTTTAGTGTACGTTCTATGGTAGGAATTTTTTCCTCGCGAGAAAAAATTCAAATCTGAGTCTAACGGTCGCTATAATTCCACCAAAACTGTGTTTCTGGCTCCTATATTTTGCTAAAGGTTCCCAGATGGCATTTTCTTCTAAATGCCATTGTATTTACACAATGTTAATTTTTAGGCATGCAAAAGAGATCCTCTGCCTTTAAAGGGCTAAAATGGAAGTTTATGGATATGGTAATAGGTTATCATGGTTATGAGGATGACTGGTGTGACAGAGGAGATATCACACAATAGATCGCAGAGAAGAAGTTGTATTCGCTGTTGCGACCCATAGGTTTACGGGAATAGCCAAAATAGAGAAGTCAATTTCTTTGTCAGTGGCAGTTTCGTAGCCGTATATTTAAACTTTCATATTGCCAATAATTTATATTCAATGAGATTTTCTTTAGTCATATCCTCTCAAGTGAAACTTCCATGAAATAAGCACTTATCAACTAATTCGTTCTATCAACTCTACGTGTAATGCTTAGATATCACTGTAAGAGGATAAACGCAAAATTTAGGAAATTATATTTGATTTCATTACTTCCCTGGAGATGCAGCAGTTTCAAAGCTGGAAAAGTGACTCAATGTCCGAGACTGAATCACGTGATCTACGCTAAGACAGAGAATGAAAGATCAAGTTTGGTGGCTTTGTCGTGGGGTAGTGGATTGTTCCCTGCTTGTCACGAGACATGCGAGTATAATTCCCGGATAAAAATGTACCATGGTAAATTGACCCTTACCATGGTAATACCATGGTAATACTATGATAGTACTATCATAGTAGTACCATGTAAATTGGCCATTACCATAGTACTACCATGGTTTACCATGGTATTATCATGGTATATTTTCATAAGGGAGGTAACGGGTTCATTATTGAAAACAAACATGCAAAAACTGGTCAGTGGCGTCGTCGAGAACTTGGGGTTACCGTACAGTTTTGTATGTTTACTTGAAAGATGTGAATTTTCCTCGTCCTTTCTTTAAATGAAACACGGGGTACCAAATGAAACGCCACAGGTCTTGTTTTTTACGCTAGAGGGAATAGGAGCTATGCTGCAGTACAAAGTCTTTCGTGATTATTTTTACCACTATAACGGGATCTTCATGCGACGGATCCGGTTTCCAGGAAGAAGGGCCATGAAGTCTTGCTTTGCTTGGGGCGTGGTCATCGTCCAGTTGGGTAGTTGCTGTAAGGCTCTCATCTGGTATCCATCCACCCTCAAGGCCGAGTGGAATTTGGCAATGTCCTGGGTAAATGGTGTATTTTCAAAATTTGTGGAATTTAATTGATTAGTGCGTAAGTTTGGTTAGCACAGGTGGTTCAGAATGTTATGATACATCAACATACATAACTACGCATGATTTTATCATTGACCTACTAGCATTTACAACTACCAAGTAACGTTTTAAAATCTATTTTCAAGGTGATACGTGGTGGAATTACCAGACTCCTAACATTTTGTGAACATAACAATGCTAAATTTGTGTGAACTCCGATCCGCTTCTTTCAGTGAAATTATCAAACATATGGCACCGTAAATTCATGGTTGATATAAATTACGGGCCATAATTACGACTATCTGAACTACAGTAGATCTTTGCAGCACTTGTGTCATGTGGGATGTGGGTAAAACACAAATCAATTCAACTAAATTGAGGCTCCATTACTTGTTGTTTAGATTGGCCTTAGATCGGGAAAGTTGAGTCAATAAAGACTTTCAAATCAATAACTAGCCATCTTAAATGTTCTCAAATCAAGACCTTTATCTGTCGAAACATTTTCTTTTCAATACCATATTAAAGGGGAAATAAGCTTACCACCTCCTGTAATCGCACGAAGCTCAATCTTAAATCCACTCTTCACCCGAGATGAATCCGTCGTGAATTGAATCCATGCTTGATTCGTACGCGCTATCACATCAGAAGGTATATGACTTTCGTTTAACCTTGCGATCAAGCCATCGCCATCGCCCCATACACCCTCGCCGACGATTAGCGCATCACCATCATCGGCGAGGTCAAAGGTGATAAAATGGAGCAAGATATCAAACTCCTCAGGCGCCTCGATTGACCACTGGATAAAAACGTCGTTTTCGTATGGCATGGGGTGATGAGGAGATATTAGCACGTGAACATCATTTTCATTTAACACGATTGGAGCTGCAAAGAATACAATAAGAAACAAACAAAATGTTATCATTCACACGATTTTAAATTCAAAAGCTATAGTAAGTAGATAAGATAATATACCGGTACCTGTATACAAATACCGTACACTTGCATAACACAAACAAACATAATATCAACAAAGCTACATTCTTAGATACGTACACTATGAAGGAAGTTCCAATAAACCAGTTTATGATTAGCAGCTGTCACAAATTACCCCAGAAGATACCATATATCTTTGAAAAGTGGATACATCGTCAGCCGATGCTTCTGTTGACGGCCATCCTTAATATGCATCTGATTTATTATAGGTCTACAGCTCACATCTTGAGCTAACCAGTCAAATGACTAACTGCAACAAGCTTAGTACAATTGATCGTTCTTCTATATATACTAAAGCTTATTGTAGATAGAAGGCTCAAACCAATCAACTAGACCCAAGGAGGTTTGACACTTATTTAAGAGTGGATTCACCTCTGATCTACTGTCACTGAAGCACCCAGAAACGGTAGAGATAAATATCGACATTAACAACTTCAAGTTTCCTTTCCCCTATCATAATCTATGTGTTCTTGAGTGTCTGAGATATCAATAGCGGTGTCATTGGACACTTACATTCATAGGGGGGGGATACTTCTATTGATAATTGTGATTGTTAAGAATTTGTGAAATGAAGTGAGTTTTAGATTGACAAATTTTACAGTTTTCACATCTATTAAACTCGTTTGTGTCAATTAAAACAAACACAATAAAAAGGAGAGTTTTTCAGGCGACATTACCAGTCCGCACGTCCACAAATTGATCACGAAGCAGATACCATAATGTTTTTCTCCGCTCCTCTGACCCAAAAATGTTTTGATTAAGATAACGCCAATGTCAAAGGCTAATATACTTTTACTCACCGGTAATCGCGGTAATCGCGAGCTTAAATCCACGTCCTCCATTATTAGGATCAAAATCCATTAGAACTCTCATCTTCGGGCCTTTGGTAGTCACGTTGGGAGGAAAACCTGGGCGAAGTCCCGTCCATACGAAGGTGGCATTACCTCCATCTATTAGCCCCTCAAAAATGCCCATAATATCTTTGTCCTCCGGCATGTCAAAGTCGAGAAATTGAACGTGGAAAACATAACCTTCTGGTGCCTCAAAAGTCCATGCACGACGAAATAAGTTAGGATACGCATCTGGGTAGTGAGTAGACGTAAGGATTTCTCTGTCTCCCGCCGGAATCTTGGAATGTATGACGTCATCTGTTAGAAAATAATGGTCATGTATTTTACGAGTGAATGATGCAAAATTCTTTCTCGGATGAGTCTTAAGGAGTGTGGACATATCAAATCTTATGTCATCATTCTTTTCCTCAAACTATATAGGGGAATATAATTTTTTAAATGATTTTCTGATTTTGACTTTCTGATGTAGTAAGCACCAACTGGCAATTTATAGATAGATTTTAATGTCGCGGATAACCAAATCATGTACTGGAGTGGCCACTCATATCGACAATGTCTACATTATCTTTCGGGTCAAAAGTACGAGAATTGGGGAGAGTAATGGCCGATCTGAGATGTTTTGAGACAATGAAGATGGAAACGTTTCGTAAATTGTAAATAAATGTTGTGAAATGGAGTAGTTCATGCCATATTGGGGGCTTGTCCGGGAAATGGACAAGGAACATGTCAGTTTTTCGTGAGTTTTCGGTGTGTTATTGCGTCGTGATCGGTGATGTCCACTAGAGGCATGTCTCCAAGGCGGAGAGATTATCCAATCCAAGCGCACCCACGACAGAGGGGCTGGACCACAAAATTTAACGTTTTTTCGCCTCCCTATAGGGGTGGGGTGTTAAGTCACATTAGCATCGTAATTCGGTTTCATATTTCCCGTCAAACGGTTTTGATGGTTTGGTAAGACTTCCAACAAACCACAAATGCTAATATGTTCCTCTGAAGCGGTCTCAGAAAGAAGACCACACCCAGCGAAGAAGAAGGCGCCTCCTATCTTTATAAGAGAATGGTAAGGACGATACGGTTACTAATTAAAGATGTTGGCCTTCTCTCCACATCATTATATTCAATGTAAAGAAAAGTCACATAACGGTAAATTTTAGGATGATTGCAATAGTAAAAAGCCTTAAGAACTGAGAAAGAATAATAAATTAGAACTTGACCAGGTCCCGCCTAGAATATGGGGTATATCCTCCTTACCACTATCATCATTAAAGAAAGACCCCAACTCAAAATGTACGGGTTATAATGTATTTTGCAATACTTTTGGCAAAGGAGGCTTACACCAATAGAATAAGTGCGCCCTCAATGTTCAGACTCGAGGGATTCGTGAAAAAAAAATAGGTCAAAATCAATTAAATATAGATTAAAATGTAACTCAAATAGGCACGCCTAGGCACTATTTTTTCATATAGGATACAATGTTTCCAAGCTTGTACAAAGATTTTCTCACAGTACATGTATTTGTATTAGTTTGATCACCTTGTTTAATCGAGAAACAACAGAACTATTCCTGATATTTTATTCAAATATCAAAACTCAATTCAGTTCTTCCTATGGCATTGATGGCTTAGACCAACATCAAAGACACCAAAGTACATGAAGAATTCTTATTTACGTTCTTAGAAACCCGACAGCTGTTTGCTTTCATTATTGTCATGGTTATTCCAGCTATAAACCTTGATCAGACTAGGTTCCACCAACAACCACCAGGACTTTCTGATGACGTATAACTCGGATAAACTTAACACCTTATCAACCCTTTGGATGCTATAATGCAATTATAGTCGAAAATCTCGGGGGTACCCCGTAATCTCAGGGGTTCCCCCCCCCGAGATTTTTGATAAAAAATTGATAAAGAAACCCCGAAAGATATTCAGAATCTGTTATTGGTGTAATATGACCATTGGGCATAAAGCTTTCAAATAAAAAAAAATCCCCCAAACTAAACTTGAGCTTTAAGTTATCGCATCAAAGACAAGTATGGAGCCTCGTGGCCTTAGACCTTTCAACTCTAAAATGTAGTCATTTCATTGCTGCCTTATAATACATATTGCAATAAAGTTACAACAAAATCTGACAAGCCGTTAATTTATAGTTGTGGGAAGCTCAAATTAGACATGTATGAGGCCTCGTGGCATTGACCTTTCAGTTCCGAAATCTAATCAGTTCATTGGTGCCTTGTAATACACACTCCACCCAAGTTACATCTGAAGTTATCATGGTAACGAGCCCAAATCAGACATACATGTAAAGGAGGCCTCATGACCTTTAACCTTTGATCTTTCAACTCTGAAATCTAATCAGTTCATTGGTGTCTTGTAATACATACTCCACCCAAGTAACATTAAAATCCAACCAGTCCTTCTGAAGTTATCGTGGTAACAAACCAAAATCAGACATGATTTAGGTCCTGTGACCTTTGACCTTTCAACTTCAAAATCTAATCACTTCGTCGTTGCCTCATAGTACATACTGGTCCTAGATACATTAAAATCCGATCAGCATTTCTTCAGTTATGACGCACGGACGGACAACTCGAAAACATGATGCCTCCAGCAACTTTGTGCGGAAGGCATAAAAGACAAGAAGAAGAGGAAGAGGAGGAAGAGGAAGAAGAAGACCACCCCCAAGAACAACAAAGAAGAAGGTGAAGACGAAGAAGAAGAAGAAAAGAGAGGAAAAAAGAAGAAGAATGGGGCGAAGTAGGAGTGGGAGGAGTAACAGGCGAATATAAATAGGGACAGGAAAAAAAAAGAGAAGACAAAAGAAAAAAATGGCTTGGTTGATCTCACCAGATTTGGGTCTCGCAGTCATCTGCACAGTAAAACTCCCATTGAGATTGGTGCCACTAGTCGCATACACTAGATACATTCGGTTGTTGTGTATGATCAGATCACCTGGCCTTTCTGTTCCAATCAGTTCTATCCGATAATAATCATAATTGTAAGGTCGTAGACTTTCAATGATCAGGATAAATTCAGGACCGACCCTGA